>JACXGJ010001667.1:0-78624 GCA_016801105.1 Esox niger
CCATCAAACCTGAATGAATTAGAGGTGTTTTGTAGAGAGGAATGGTCCAAAATACCTCCAACCAGAATCCAGACCCTCATAGGAAGCTATAGGAAGCGTTTAGAAGCTGTTATTTCTGCAAAAGGGGGATCTACAAAATATTGAGTTATTTTTTTGATTGTAGTGCCCAAATTTATGCACATGCCTAATTTTGTTCGAATAATCATTGCACACTTCCTGTAAATGGTATAAACTTCGTTTCACTTCTCAAATATCACTGTGTTTGTCTCCTATATGATATATTTAACTGATTTTTTTTATCCTAAGAACCAACGATTTATGAAGGAAAATCATGGACATTAACAAGGTTGCCCAAACTTTTGCAGACCACTGTATATACATGTTTGGGAGCAACATATGCTGCCATCAAGATGTCTTCAAGGAAGGCCTTGCTTGTTTCAGCAGGCCAATGCCAAACCATTCTGCACACATCAGAACAGCATGGCTCTGTAGTAAGAGTCCAGGTGCTAAATGGGCCTGCCTGCAGTCCAGACCTGTCCCCTATTGAAAACATTTATGAAATTACATACAGCAAAGGAGACACCGAACAGTTCAGCAGCTGCTATCAAGCAAGAATGGGAAAACATTTCACTTTCAAAACTACAGCAATTGGTCTCCTCAAAAGCGAACAGTGTTGTTAAAAAATGTGATGCAACACGTTGGTAAACATGCCCCTGTCCCAACTATTGAAGCCTGTTGCTGGTGTCAAATTCAAAACCGGCATGTATTTTTCCACATTTCAACATTTGATATTTTGTCTATGTACTATTTTAAATTAAATATAGGGATAAATGATTCGTACATTGATGCATTTTGTATTTATTAGCATTTCATACAGTGTAAAAACTTTTTTGGAAATGGGGTTGTAATTGTTACCTTGTGTATATAACTTCAGTGGTTGGAATTCTGTCAAGGAGGGCGGTAACGTGTGCTGCAAGGCATAGAATCACTGGATGGTCCCCAGTGGGTTGCCAGGTGAACTGTCAGTGGTTGTTAAACAGTTAGCCACAACTTTTGATGTGAGTTTCACTAATAAAGTATGCTACTTTGCCACTAGGTCTGTCCCTCTCCACTCCAGCAACAACCATCAACAAAGTGTGTGCCTCTGGTATGAAGTCTGTCATGCTAGCTGCCCAGAGTCTAATGTGTGGACACCAGGTACAGTACCATAACAGCTCACTGTGTTACCATAACATTGCACAATGTCACATTTAGCTGCTGTAAGCCATGTTTATCACATTAATTGTCAATATATACCTTTTGGCCAAGCACATTGGTAGGTATGTATGAGGTGGAACACTTTCAATGCATGTATACAGGACTTTAGTTTGTAACGTTTAAAACCTTATGGCATTTTGCACATAGACAATTGATGTCCAATAAACTTTGACTATTGAAACGATGTTGTTAATCTTCATTTTATGAAGCCCAATATTTTTATATGGAACCATTTTTTGTGGTCTGGTAAACAAAACTGGTTTCAGTGGTTATTGATTGTTTTGCTGTTGGTGACTCAGGATGTGATGGTGGCTGGTGGTATGGAGAGCATGTCCAACGTCCCCTATGTGATGACTAGGGACATTCCAGCCTACGGTGGTTTGAGGATGGAGGACCTCATTGTAAAGGACGGCCTCACCGATGTCTATAACAAATTTCACATGGTATTTCTCACTGTGCATCGCATATTTAAATATACTACGTGACATGCTTTATTGGAATGTGCTGTATGTGTTCGGGGTTGGGGACAGACTTAATGGTTACCAGTTTGGCTGTTGACTTTTGAAGAGAATATCATGTGTTTTTAATTTGTAGGGAAACTGTGCAGAAAATACAGCTAAGAACATGCAGATCACCAGGGAAGAGCAGGATGCCTATGCCATCAGCTCATACAACCGCAGCCAAGCAGCATATAACTCAGGACTGCTCGCAAGGGAAATTGTCCCTGTTAGCATCCCCCAGAAAGGTAAAGGATGGCGTCCTAAAACACAGTGGTTCACAACCTTATTTTACAAGCAACTTGCTGAATTTTATTCTACACTGAAGTACAAATACTCCTCAAATTAAGTACTCCCAGAGGTCCTAAGCACATATGGTTAGGGACAACTTTTGTTCAACATGAACTAATGAGTATTTGCTACGTTTGGGTGGGCAACCACACACTAAAAACAAGCAGGACAGGTGGATAGAAACGAGATTCACAACACTGGAAATAGTTAATAGTTAGTGGTTGTTAATTTTTTGGGGGAGCCTGGTAAGATGGCATACTCAAACATACATTCAATAATGCAAAAATGCCAATAACTTGAACACCATGTTAACTCTGACCGGTAACACAAAAGGCATAGACGTGGGAATAACATAGAAGTATTCTTGGTGCGACCGTCTCTCCCTTGTGAACTGGAGGTTGTACTAGTATAATTTTTTCATCCTCCCCAGGAATTAATAATTAACAGCAGGTGCAGTCGTGCTTACGAGCCAGACTGGGGTGTTCTCTAGGGTCCTACATCCAGGATTTTTTCTGGATCAAAAAGTGGCTTAGGTGGTGGGTGTGATCAGGGGACATGGCTAAGCACAGAAATAGGTTATGGTGGCCCCCTCATGTAATATTATTTTAGGCCCATATTTTGATATATTAAAACAATTTCTTGAACTTCTAGGATATGTTTGTTATTGTAAAGCTAATTTCGTGATATTCTAATAATTGTCCCATGAAGCTGAGAACAATAGCCCTGGAAATATTGCATATACTTTCAGTCAAACCAACCAAACCACCTCACCATGTTTGTAGGTGATCCAATGCGTGAAGCTGATTGTGTTCTTCCTCTGCAGGAAAGCCTGATGTGGTAGTGTCAGAAGATGAGGAGTGGAGGCGTGTGGACTTCAGCAAAGTCCCCAAACTGAGAGCGGTGTTCCAGAAAGACAATGGTATCATAGTCCTACTGTATATCCCCCCGTTTTAAAAATCAGACAATAGAATGTAAGAGGGCATCGTCACATAAAGCTAAAACGAGACCAACATTTCAAACATTTCTGTTTTTCTTGGTTTAGGAAACTTGGTTTATAAAATAATACATCAGTTTTTCTTGGTTTATAAAATAATACAACATAACACAACAGAATTAAGGAACAATATTAGCCTAAGGACTTAAGAGGCGAATTGAAACACTTAAAACAGACCTCTGGGTGCTGATTACATTGATTCTGAATTATTATTTGGTTCCCAGGCACCGTGACTGCAGCCAATGCCAGCACACTAAACGACGGTGCGGCCGCCCTGGTTCTCATGACCGCTGATGCAGCAAGGAGACTTAACGTCACCCCATTGGCCAGGATCATCTGTAAGACAGCTCAGCACTAGCCCCTAGTTATGTTCTGATCCGTTTTGTGTGTTTTCAGAGAACATCATGAACTTTAATCTTTATAGAAAAAACACTGATTTCATTGGTCAGCTATTAGTTGTATTGGATGTATCAGCTTTTCATTTTATAATTATTGGTTAAAGTGATAAGTTGTATAGTGTGTGTGGTGTTGGTTGACTTGCAGAGCCATTTTGAAATTGTTTTAAAGTTATAGAATAACAATGTTAAACGACTGGCCTACTGTGGTTTGGAGCAGGGGTTCTCAACTCTGAGCCTGGGAATCCAGTGTGCTGCCAGGTTTCTATTCTACCTGGTTGTAAATTGTATTCACCTGGTTTCCTAAGTCTAAATCAGGGCTGAAATCAGCAATACTCCATGTCCCGAGACCTGGATTTGAAACCACTGGTTTAGTGTCTAGGTTATTGCCTACAGCACACTGCCCATATACTGCTACACTGCAGCACAGGATTTCTTCACTGCTATTTCAGCTCTATTTCATCTATGTTTCCTCTCCTTCGGTTTTGTAAACAAAAAACATGTCTTGTGTATTCATCTTTTAGCTTTTGCTGATGCAGCTACTGCCCCCATTGATTTCCCTATTGCTCCTGCATTTGCTGTACCAAAGGTATGTGTGAGAAAGCTGGTTGTGTCAAGGATATTGTCTTTGCACATAGATAATAAAGAGATTTAGGGACATGATTCATAATTATTGGTGTTTGCATTATAAAAAGTTTTTAAGAAATGTTATTGAAAGACAGCACATACTTGTTTTGTGTTCTGTATTCTCATTCAACTTACCTGGTAAATGAAGGATTATATTGATTGATGTTCCTCAGGTCCTGGCAGCTGCAGGGTTGAAGAAGGAGGACATTGCCATGTGGGAAATCAACGAAGCCTTTAGTGTTGTGGTTCTGGCCAATGTGAAGATGCTGGACATTGATCCCAGCATAGTAAACATCAACGGAGGGGCTGTCTCCCTGGGACACCCTATTGGGTAAGTGGCATGAGAGCAAGGCCAAAAAAGCCTAATCATTCGAATAATTCCGATAATACAGAAAGCTTGGCTGATTTTGTTCGGATGCATTGTCTTTCTATTAATCTTTCAGGATGTCGGGGGCGAGAATAGTGGGACATATGGTTCATGCTCTAAAGTCTGGCCAATACGGCCTGGCTGGGATCTGCAACGGTGGTGGTGGAGCCTCATCTGTTATCATCCAGAAGTTATAAGAGCCTTTCTCTAGTATCCTCCCCATGAATGGATTATTATTAGACCTACGAAACGGACAACTGGGGAACCACTTTTGGATGTAAATGACCATTGTGTATCACTCTTGATAATGTGTTTGAAAAGAAAAAACTCCAATCCAGAGCAGCCTTACTGGTAAACTACACGTGAACTGATGACATGACTCCCATTTTTGTCACTCCTGTTTGAAATGAACGTGTTGCAAGAGGCAATTTATATTTAACTGACTATGAAGATGAGTAAATAGTTTATTTAAAAAAAAAAGTATTGTCTTCATGTTTTGTTTATTTTAGGCATTGAGATGTGTATTCTGAATTTTGTATATACTTGCTAAGCGTTTCTGCTTCATATGACACTTTGTTCTACCAGGATGACTTTGCCAGTATGCACACTGGAAAAACGCATACCCCGGCTAACAACCACGATTAAGCTTTCCAACATCATCCTATTACAATGAGTTGGCAGGGCGGAAGGTAGCTTAGTGGTTGAAGTCAAGGCCAGATATGCCACTCCAGAAATACTGAGGTAATGAGTCTTTACGATTTAAGTGTTACATTTAGTTTCTGCTCTTTGCTCATTTGGATAAAAAAAAAATCCCAAATGAACATCACAATACAGAGATATATTACCTGACAAAGTCAATTTGGGCTTTATGTATCGATTCGTCTGGAAGAAAGTCTACCCTCTGTGCCAACTGCCTTTCCCTTTCTGTCTCTTTTGGACCCCCTATCTGATACATTTACAATTATTCGCATGTTTTATTACATATGGGTAATTGTATAATTTGGAAATGTGTCAGAAGGCGCATAGCAATGTCATTAATACCTATTTAACATTTTGTGAACACACAAGTATACTAGATATTTCACAACTAATGCTCACCTTGTCTGTAAAGCTTTTTCCACAAATTCCCACAATCTCTTTATTAACATATATAAAAGCAGCTCCTACCCCAAAAAATAACTGTATTGGCTAAACCTAGTGGTCCCTTCAGTTTCCACAGATTTTCCTTAACATTATCAGTTTTTATCTCTACTCCATTATCTTACCTTCCCCCTTTCTTAGGTCTCTTGCCATCCCAACGTTTGAGTGTTTGTCTTTTACAAAATATAATTCTGCCTTTGTAATTTACTTGAATAACATCAAGGACATAGGAGCGGTGGGAATGTTCCCCCAATGTTACACTCAAGTACACTGATCCCCCCAAATAATTGCAAAATATAAAAAATATAAAAAGTTGCCCCACCCATTATCAAACTCAGCCCTACAACCTGCATACAGTAAATCATTTGATTGAGGCTCAATGGAAATGTACATGTGTTTAGTGCAATACAATGTAGCTAGTTAATATGCACCACTGACAACTCTAGTGTTGTGTGGTTTAGATATTAACCAGGGTTAATAACTTTGGAAAAATCTAAATAAATCAATGCAAAAGGGAATGTATAGTACTTTCAATTAGCCTAACCTGATTGGGTTCAAGCCAAACGTTCGAGCTAGTTTAGAAAAAATAAAAATAGCATCGTGGATGACATCTAGTGATGAATGACATTTTCATGGCTACACAACAGTTTTTGTCAAGTGACTAAACATTTTAGATTTTTCATGCTTGTCTTTATCGGCAGTCTGATTAATTTTAGAACCTTTGAATTTCAGCTGCAAATCTTCACCTGTAGCTACACTGGAAAAGATCCTGTGTGTGAATAACTTTACTGAAGAATTTTTTAAACCAAGATGCTTGAAGTTATGTTGGAAATCGCTTCAATTAATAGACATTGGAAGGAAAATTAAAACATTGAGCAAAGTGTGGTACTGCGGGTGGAATTCGGGTGTGGCGTGTAGCGCAGTCAGTCTTACGAGCCACTTTGGCGGGAGGAAATAATCATGGCCTTCTGGAAGCCGCATGGGGGATCACGCCTTCATAAACATCGATTGAGCTGAAGTGGAACACACCAAGTTCATTGGTGTGTTCATCAAATATGACCTCACCTGGTCCAGGCAAGCAGACTGGAAGGAAAATTAAAACATTGAGCAAAGTGTGGTACTGCAGGTGGAATTCCGGTGTGGCGTGTAACACAGTCAGTCTTACTAACCACTTTAGCGGGTGGAATTCTATATATCTATACACAGGGTTTTTCCAGATTTCAAAACACAAAGGCGACAGCCTCTGTGTGTTCGCATGGTAAAACCATTTTGCGCTCAAAATACCAGTGAAACACTGCAGCTAATGTGACAATAGGAGGACATTTCTTCCATATTGGCAGTGATGCCAGGTGGGGGGTTCTCCACGAATTGGGATTTTTGAATGGGCTTGGGTGGTCAGATTTTTTTCTGGAGACTTTCTGGATAATTTCAGTTTTTTGACAATGATATCTGTCAACCCTGCATACAGGACCACGCAGGTCTTGACATCACAAAAATGAGTAAAGTCCAAAAAACTTTTGACAACTACGCCATCTGCTGCCCGTCCTCCGCCTATGGATGGCTGTACTCCTGGGCAGAGGGTGAGGAGAAATGGATCAGAGGGAACATGTATACTGGGGGAAAGGACTGTGGATGATGATCAGGTGCGCTAAACGAGACAACAGGTGTGATGAGATTGGCGGTGGTGTCAGAAGGCCGGTGACATCGAGCGCTGAAGCCTGCCTCCTGCAGGGGGAGGACGGGAAGCAGATGGCGTAGTTGTCACAAAACTAGTGAATTCATGTCACCCGAGCATGTCAAAATATTTTATTAAAATGTAATAACCTGAAACTACATTCAATTCGCATTAAATACATTTTGTTTCAGGAGATACGAAGATGGGTATGTACTGTCACCAAAAACAGGCTATATATGCAATATAGTGTGTAAAGAATTTACAATTAACATATTTAAGACACTAAGAATATATATATATGAAAATTAAGACAATGGATCAATGACAGCAGCAGAGCCTAGTGCAGCTGAAGGAAGTCAAGAGAGGGAGACAAACCATGTGACCATGGGTGTCAAGGCAAGGATGGGGAAAAAATAACATGACAAGGCTGTAATATACAACTCCGGAAAACATTAAGAGACCACTGCACCTTTTTCCTTTCCAAAAAAGTCGAAAAGGTAGGTTTTGAGAGAGGAACAGAAAGGGTAAAAATTAAGTGACCACTGTAAATTGAAAGGTTCTGTTCCTCACTCAAAACTTTTGTTTTCAACTTTTTGGAAGGGGAGGAAAAAGGTGCAGCGATCTCTTAATTTTGTCCAGAGCTGTTTACACACACACACACGCAGACATGCATTTTATGCCTTTACAACTCCCATGAGCACTACCTGCATACAGTGTTAGATTCTGGTCAATTTGTGTTAGGCCAATTGCCTTGCGCGCCAGTCTCTGTCAGCATGAACAAGATCATACAACATTTTTATCAAATGTAACATGACTGCCAACAACAAAACGGTAGCTATTGACAATGGCGAGTGGCCAGTAACTTTGGAAAAGCAATAGCCACTGTGGCTGGTGAGCAAAAAGATAATGTCAAGCGTTGATTACTAATGATCAATTAGCCTTTTAAAATGATAAACTTGCATTAGCAAATAACTTGCCATTGGAACACAGGACTGATGGTTGCTGTAACTGGCCTCTTTCAGCCCTGTGTTTACAGCTTAAATAGTCATTTACAAAATAAACAATGTCTACAATGTATTTCTGATCAATTTGAGGTTATTTTAATGTAAAAAAATGCTTTTCTTTTTAAAACATTCTTGGTGAGTAGTGTATTTACCAGACCAGATTGATATTTTCAGTCATACTCACAATATTCTAATAAAATACAGGAAAAAAAATATTCCCATGACCGAGAATCAAATTATACTATATCCTGTTGCTCATGTGACTGGTGAAATGTCCAACGTTTTTATAAGGGGGAATGTGTCAGGGTATCAAGACTGAGTGAAAACCTGGGGACATAATTTTTTATAAATGTAAGCTAACATAATATACATTTCTGAAGAGAAAATTTGGCAGATTTGGCCCCCTATATTTAATATTAAATAATACAAAGACAACATATCAAATGTTGAACAAGAGAAATGTGATTGTTTTTGGAATGTATATGCCCATTTTGAATTTCATGCCTGCAACAGATTTCAATCAAAATGGATTCAATGGGCAGGGGCATGCTTATTACTGTGTTGCATCTCCTCTTTTAACAAGACTCTGTAAGCGTTTGGGAACTGAGGACAACAATTGCTATAGTTATGGAAGTGAAATGTATTCCCATTCTTGCTTGTTATAAGATTTCAGCTTCTCAACACTTCGGGGTCTCCTTAGTTGTATATAGCATTTCCCAATGCACTAAATGTTTGCAAAGGGTGACTGGTCCAGACTGCAGACAGGCCAGTTTAGCACCCGGACTCTTACTTTGGAGCCATGTTGTTGTAACATGTGCAGAATGTGGTTTGGCATTATCTTGCTAAAATAAGTAAGGCCTTCCATGAAATATATGTTGTCTGGATGGCAGCATATGTTGCTCCAAAACCTGTGTATGTTGTTTGGCATCAAGGGTACCTTCACAAATGTGCAAGTCAACCATGCCATGTGCAATAATTCACCCCAATACCATCATGGATATTGGCTTTTGAAATGTGCACTGATAACAAGCCAGTCTGTCATTTTCCTTTTTAGCCTGGAGGACGCACTTTCCATGATTCCCAAAAATTGTCAAACCACAGGGCAGTTTTCCACTTCACCTTAGTCCATCTTAAATGAGCTCGGGCCCAGAGAACGCAGTGGTGTTTCTGAATCTTGTTTATATCTGGTTTCTTCTTTGTAGAGTTTTAACTTGCATTTAGGGATGCAGCAATGTAGTGGGATCACAGACAATGTTTTTTAGAAGTGTTCCTGAGCCCATGCAGTGATTTCCACTACAGAATTATGTGTTTTTAAGCATCAACAAATGATAATCATTCATCCTTAATCCAATCTTCTTGGCTCAGCTTGATTCAGATGACGCTTGCCCATGCTATATTATGGAGATGTAATTTATACATTGGCAGTCTCTTAAGTGGCTAGATGTTATCAGATTTGCAGCCAATGCTGATTACAAGAAACATTAGTGCACTCATATACAGGCTATCACCACATACCAGAGTTATAAAACCCTCCTCTTCCTCAATAAGAAACCAGGCAAGCCTAGATTGCCGGCCAGCAATAGAAAGTGTTGCCTTCTTAAAATTTGAACCCTGGTCGCCCACATGGAATGTTTCATCGTTAACCACCACACTGTACATTTCATGGGTGTCAGTACAGCCTATTGTGTCTACCCTGAACAAATCCTCATTTGCCATTAGCTGTTTCAATAGCTTATTGGCCATTTGTGAATGATATTGATACATTTAAACTGGCCAACGTTTCTTACTAAGTTTACAAATAGCATCTATAAAATGTTTGGCATTTGCCACTGGCCCTTTTAACAGCGTATAAGCCAGTAATAGGCTTTTCCAGTATTTACTAACTTAATGGAATAGTCAAGAATGGAGGAATTGCTAGTAAGTCTGTCAAAGCTATTTCATTCTATGACATAAGAACTTATTTTTTTCTTTAACGGCATTACCACATACTTTTATCTATCATTCGTGAATGACACTGATTCAATGAAGGTGACGAAGTGAAAAGACTGGAGCCTCGCAATACTGTATAACTGTGTAAGTTTTATTGCGGCCCACAAATAAAATTAATAAATGTTGTTGCTCTGAATAGATTTGAACGTAGGTCGTCCACGTGAGAGGCACTGTCTTTAACCACTAGGCCACCGAATTACACATTTTAGCAGTTGCTAGACACCATTGAGCATTGTGATGAACTGACTAACATTTCTTACTAAATTCACCTGCATAGCGTCTATGAACTGAATGGCTTTTGCCACTGGCTGTTCTTGCATCTTATCAGCCAGAAATAGATAATAGCTTACCAGTATCTATTATGTTCCTAGGAATTCCCAGGAATATTCATAAGACCTAAGGTTATAGTGAGTTTTTCATTTTTCAACCTCAAAAATTTCAGTTTGTTTTTTTGTTGCATTACAGCCTTTAGTTCAATGTTTTTTTTAATCTGAATTGTGATAGATCAGAAAACAATAGCTAGAAATAAAAAATTTAAAATTGGCATGCGCATATGTATTATGTATTATGAAGCCCATAACTTCCATTTTCTAATAATTGCACCAACAGTTGTTGCCTTCTCACCAAGCTGCTTGCCTATTGTCCAGTAGCCCATCTCAGCCTTGTGCAGGTCTACAGTTTTATCCCTGATGTCCTTACACAGCTCTCTGGTCTTGGCCATTGTGGAGAGGTTGGCGTCTGTTTGATTGAGTGTGTGGACAGGTGTCTTTTATACAGGTAACGAGTTCAATCCGTTGCAGTTAATACAGATAATGAGTGGAGAACAGGAGGGCTTCTTAAATAAAAACGAACAGGTCTGTGAGAGCCAGAATTCTTACTGGTTGGTATGTGATCAAATACTTATGTCATGCAATAAAATGCTAATTAATTATTTAAAAATCATAAAATTTGATTTTATGGATTTTTATTTTTGATTCAGTCTCTCACAGTTGAAGTGTACCTATGGTAGAAATTACAGTCCTCTAGATGCTCATCGGAAATCATGTGAAACGCATTATATTATTTAATTAATTATGCAATCAATTACTTTCTGTTTAATTTGAGTTATTACTTGAACAATTAGCAGATTTCCTTGTTCACTTTGATATGACGGACTTCTTAAGGTTTCATTTTGATTTTATGTTACTCAAAATCTGGCAACTTTTAAGAGCCACTATAAGTATTTTTTTCACCAGTACATTTACTTAAATATGTAATTTAAGTAACAGTGCTTCTATCTGAGCATGTTTTGTCAAAATTCTTTCCAACCCTGTTTCTTTATTGTACGTGCAATATCCCAGGAAGTCATACAGCAGGCTAAATATTGACTTAGCGAGTGTATCAAAGTCCTGAGGCAATTGAGTTTCTGTTTCACTGAGTTTCTGTTACAATTTGGAATCTCAAGTGCCTGTTTGGGCGAAAACGCCAACAAGAAATTCATCATAACGTCTTTCCTGGTTATTGATTAACAGCCAAGAAGAAATAATATGCAAGAGGCCAATATCTCCTGTATGCCACACATACGCTGAGAGATTTTCTATTTGCTTTTGACACAGGGAACTTGGCAGGCAGGTAGGTATTTGGTCGATCCTTTGCCATGACCAGTCCATCTCTAGTCACAGAGAAGACAGAAGCCTACTTCTGTTTTTAAACAACATTTTTTGGGTGATCCTTTTTTATTTGTCAGAATATAAATGGTCGGTTTAGAATCAATCCAATTAATTTTAATTATTTTTAACATTCACTCTAAATAATGTCCTAGGTCATCTTCAAATACCTGAAAGTCACAGGTATTTTGTTTGATTAAAAAGTACCATTCCCAACAGACCTGGCAAAGATGGCAACTGGGTTGGTAGAGGACTGCCAATAAACAGGATCCAAAACATTCTAAAGACTGAAAATACATAGTTAAAATATCTTTACATTTTGATAGTAGACACAAATATTTTTTTAGACCATGCACCATGGATTGTGTAGTTTATGGTTTACTATGGTGACAAAAAATAGGCTAATCATAAACTGGATTTGTTATTGTTAGGAAACACTTAGTCAACATGTATTTATGTTTGTCTTTATTTATTAATAGTTCAGATCTCTTAAAGTAGCTGAGACTTAATGAAAAGTAAGTCTAGGCTTACACTGTATGGCAGTCTAGAGCTGGACCAGGAAGTTTCAGTATTATTTACCCATGTGAGGATTATAGCCTAGATACAAATTTCAGGTCAAGCTATACACAAAAGCTAAGGTGTGGTCATGGCTGTTCATTACCAGGTGTAGGGATAATGATTCAGTTAGAGGAAGAGAGGAAGGATTCCAATTCAGTGTATGAAAGCAACAGTTGAACACATTCAAGGTAAGTCCGGAAAACACTACATGAAATCTGCCTAGGAAAATGCTATACATTTGCCTAAATAATGTGCTAAGAATTGCTGTACTGCAAAAAACAAAATGTGCTCTACCTATTTCTTCGAAACTATTTTAGATTTTATCGTATGTAATCAGAACACTGAGTGGTGCCGACATGAACAATAACCAGGTAAATTATACTGTATATGTCCTTACTACTCTATTACAGTATGTCAGACATAAAAAAATTCACCTTATTGCTGCTAATGAAAATCCTTGTCCTTTCTATGCTTTCCCAGACACGAGGTGCCCATGTAAACTATGGGTTTCAACGGGGGGAGGGAACCGCAAGACCTGTTCCATACGCCTTGCCCAGTGCTCTGCCCTCTATTTACCCTCAGTACACCCCCCAGATTGTCAACACGCACCACACAGTCACTTGTGGACTACCACAACCAGTGCTGGAACGAAAAGGTATACATTTGCCCCTCTATTGATACTCATCTACTGATGAACAGTGTCCATATATTGGTAGAATATACGTAAATTGGGCGGCCAAATTTGAAGCTTGGAGTGAGATTTCTTGAAGCCATACACTCTAACATCAGGCCAGTTGAGCGACACATGTCAATGTCATTATGTGTGGTGGTACACTTGATGTTTGCATGCCGATGTTTTAAGGATACACTGATATGTGTATATCTAGGTATCAGTTTGACCGTGTTTTTGTTCATATGTTGAGAGTTGTTTTCATCTCTTTTTCAGTGGTGAAAAAAAGTCACTGTAAATGTATTGTGGCCTCAGTCCTCAGTGTGTTGCTTCTCCTTGGGGCAACAGCAGTGTTGGTTTGGTATTTATGTACGTACAGTACACAATCTCCTGATACAGTATCTACATATCTTGATAGATTTGCTGAAATAAATACATAAAATGTATGCATTTTTAAATACAATGCTTGATATTATTTAAAAGCATTGCTCCAAAGCAGAAAAACAAAACGAATCCTCCAAAGTAGATAAATGTAAGCTTAAATTCCTAATATCAAAGAAAAAGTAGCATTTCTCATAACGTTTATGACTGTTACCATTTTCAAATGTAACATTGAGCCAATAGCTTCTTTTGTGTGTGTTTGTGTCTCCAGTATCCTACCAGTGTCTTTTTGGGAGATCCTGTAAGGAGGGAGGTATATGTCTAAGTGCATCCCAGTGGTGTGATGACATCAGTGATTGTCCTGGAGGAGAAGATGAGAAACAGTGTAGTAGGTCTACCTGATATTATGTTTCTACATTTAAGAATGTTTGCTTTTTAACCAGTTATTTTAGTTCAATTTGTTGTCTTCCCTATTTATATACTGTATTTATTTGTCTCTTGCTGCATACGTCTCTTGTATTTACGGTCTTGTATTTAAATATCTTGTATTTCAACTTTTTTATTTATTCATTCTGAATGTGTAAATAATTCCTAAATGTAATTGTGTTAATCTTGATTGTTACATAGATGTGTTTAGTTCTTTGAATGTAAACAAAAATATATTGTTACAACAGCAGATTGCATATTACAATAGGCTTACATATTATAGGGCTAGTTTGTCCAAAAATCCTATTTTGGTGAAAGTCCACTTTCCCCGAGTAGGCCCTTCAGGCACATAGAGTACTCTCGGTCTCAGTCAGTAATTAGCGTTCTTAGCATCGTACAAATTCAGGAATGGAAAACATACGTATGCCTACCCCTATCGCAAAGCTGCATTGCAAACAAAAAATGTATCTAAAACACTCCAAACTAAGTGGTGTTGTTTACCTCAAACCTGACACTGTTGTTTACGTAAACATGACAGTGTTGTATTCCTCGAAAAAGTGTTTAAATTTTTGCCATATAATTCAAATAAACGGGTACTTCCTGTGTTTACCAGTCAGTTTTGTTCACAATTGTATCAGTCCATGCACATCAATCCGTAGCCCAATTTGTTCTATCCATTATACACAGATAATGAATTGACATAATAGACGTTTGGAGAGCTGATAAAGCTCTCCAAACGTCTATTATTAATACCCAACACTTGCCCAGAATATCCAGAGGCAATGTTTATTTTGTGTATTATAACATAGCAATCAGAAGTATTACAATCTGTCTCTTATCCATGGGTTGACCTGGGTAACTTGGAATTGCATTCGCCTTCAGTCCTCTTCAAAGTAAACATGGGTCATGATCCTCTGCATTAAAACAATTCTACAAATATTGTATGTCTCATTAGCGAAGTTGCTCCCCTGATTCTACCACTATTCGACTTTGAAAGGAAGAGGTATTGTCCCAATTGCAGAAATTAATTAACTCTAGATCAAGGAGCAGGCAGAAGTTGACATCTAGACATAATTTACAAAGGAAATGCAGATGTTTGTTTATCAAATGCATTGATTCATTCAGAATCATCCTGCATTATGAGGTTTTTGTGAAATAGCACATGACATCTACATAGTAAGAATAAAAAATCTATAAAGCAAAAATATTGCAAAAAATATACCCATAACTTGTTCGCTAGTGCCAGTTTGAATTCAACCAATTCCCTCTGCTGTTTGTCAGTTTAGTTAAAAAAATCGATGCTACCGCAACTGCATACTGAATGTAATTTGAAGTGTTTTGGAATAGTTTTCCCTCATGCAATGCAGCTTTGCAATAGTGGTACGGAACGTTTCCATTATTGAATTTGGTCGAAAGCTAATTACAGAATGGAACAGTTTAATAGAATTGCAATATAGAAGAGAGAAGAGAGGCATGATCAAGCACATGGAGAGAGGAGAGAGAAAGAAGTATTATACATCATTTAGCAGGCGCTCTCATCCAGATTGTTAGAAATCAGCCGTTTCATATAGTGCTTGTTATAATAATTCACATACCCGGTTGTCAAGGAAGAGAGTAGATCATTTGTTTATTGCAGCATTAGATAGTCTTTTTCATGAGGTTACGGACCTGGTCTTCCTTACACAACCTCAATCTCATCTCACTCAGACTCTTCTCACTCAGTCTCTTCTCACTGCAATGTTGGTTAGAAGTTGATATATACATTGAGGGGCGTGTTTACCTAGCAAATCCAAGACAGTAACCCCCATGCCAAATGGTCAATGTAAACATTCCTGTGGTTATCAGAGCGCAACCTACAGAGATAATCTAAACAGAGAGGTTTCTGTCATTCTCATTATCTTGGCACATTCACTTCCAATGATACGTACATTCATATTGTAGTTGTTAATGCTCAGATCCCACATTCCCCCCTATCAAACATGTAAAGAAAAACATTACATGTTTGATAAAACTTACATTCATATTGTAGTTGTTAATGCTCAGATCCAACATTCCCCCCTATCAAATATTTAAAGAAAAATATTACATGTTTGATAACACTGTAACATTACAGTGTTATCAAACATTACATGTTTTGATAACAGTCCAATTCAATTCCTAATGAAAAGAAAAGGCCCATATACCTATGTAACAAATGACTAAGACAAAACAACAAAAGGAGTATCTGACCAGTCAGATCTTATTGTTCCTCACATGAAAATGAATGTAAACAAGACAATTGACACACAATGACAGTCATCAATCCCTCCCCCATCTCAGATTATAAGGGTCGAGAAACATTTTGTCATCAACAGGCTACTATCAGTGTTAACGAAAATCTGGTGAAAAACATGACATCATGATGAAACATTTCCCCATGTCCATTGAACAATTAAAAACCCCCTTGTCCGTATCATGATCCATGCGACAATATCATACAAAAGACTATTGAAAGATTTTACCTTTAAAATTGGGGAAACCTTCGACAGGGATCACCTATATTAGGGAACAATTCACTATCCAAACATACCATGACAGCATTCATAATGTAGATCATTAAGCAACCTCACAAATAAGCAAAAGTCCACACAAGACCAATGAAATAGTCATCGAATAGCACAAATAACCTAGTGAAACAACAAAATAAAAGATAGACAACTTTTTTCTAAGTGGCAATCAGACCTGTGTCATTGATATCACCAATCCAACCATAATTCCACAATTTCTTATTCATGTTTTCTTGGTTATTTCCTGGTGGCATTCATGTTGGTTGGCAAGCGTAATTCTTGATTACTTTTTGTTATTAGAGACATTTTGATTGTTTTTTGCAAACATTGTACCTAAAAAAGTATATTGATTTTGTTCAACAATTAAAATAGTTTTCTAACTGAATTCCCTCAATGCAAATTATAACTGCTTGTGCATCATGCTTCAATATAAATTAACTTATTGCTATAACGAATATAGCTATAGCTTATAGCTTAATGCTAGTTAACGATATTGCTATTAGCAGCAACACAAGCAGACATAATTTGCTTGCATTAGCTCCAAAAGTAGATACCTGTGTATACAATCCCACATATTGGCTGAATGAAATGCTTGCCAGAATAATTTATCAGATGAAAATGTTTGAATCCATGGATGAAAAAAGATATACATTCTCACAACATTCCATGGTTTTGAATGCTTCCATGTTTGACTGGTAAGTGTTGTAGTTACTACGATTTTTAAGCTTAATTGTTCCCCAAATCATCCACGTATCATGACCCGTAAAGTTGTTGCAAACCCATCTAAATTAGATTAGGGGTTTTCCGCTGTTAGTGCGAGGTATACTCAGAATTTGAACACTATTCACCAAAACATTTCTAATCTCAATTATTTTTCTTGCATAGTTCGCCTCTATGGATTGAATTCTATGCTGCAGAGTTACTCATCAGACAGTCAGATGTGGAAGCCAGTGTGTGCTGATGGCTGGATTGACAACCTTGGCAGGGCCGCCTGTCAGCAGATTGGATACAGCAGGTAGGCTTCCATGAGAAATAGGATCATATGTGGCATAAAGAATAACTGTGATCATTATCACTCATACAGGATATTCTGTATTATATACTGTGTGGTTGGAATCCTGATTGGCTAGTATTCTTTCTGTTTTCAAGTCAGTCCTATGTTAGATCTTCACAAATAAACCCAGGCTCTTTGGGCTCCAAGGGCTATATGAAGCTGTCTAACTTTGACGGCAAATCCATTCTACAGAAACAGCTAATTAGCAGGTGAGGATAACATTAATTCACTTTCAATGTAATTTCAAAATATATCTACTTTTTCATTGCTTCTTTTAAAATGAAAATGAATCAGCTGCTTTCAGTTGATTGCACCTGCTGTATCCAGTATCTAAATATGTAAAATGTAATTAATGTAATTTAATATTTATTTATAAAATGTGCATAATCTGTTCATTTGTATAGGTTTCCATTTACAGTATTTACAATGGATAATAGGTCTACAGACACTTTTAAAATATTCTGTAAAGGCTGAAATCAAGACAAAGCAAGACAAAACTTTTTCACCTTTATTAGGCTCTTTATTAGGATCTTGAAACCAACAATATTTAATTGAAAATAAAATGTATTACTTGGTTAATGCCATTGTTTAATTAATGCAATAGGGTTTGTAACTGTGATCAGATTTAGCCCAAATAATGGAAAAAACAGCTTTTCCCGAATTTGTCTTGGTTGCATACTGACGAACCATTATCCATAAGTAGCAAAAAAAAATAAAACAATTACAAGGCAAGCCTAGTTCAGCCGACCCGCAATTAAAAGTGATAAATATAGTTGCCCTCACTGGACTCAAACCCAGGTTCCCCACATGAGAGGCTGTGTATCTAACCACTACGCTACAGTGCTATACATTTGCACAGTGTCTGTACAGCATCTCAACATCAGATCATTATGTCACATACCAATATCACGCCAAGTTTGAATATTTTGCTAGACACCATTAAACATTGTGTTAAACAGACTATTGTTTCTTATTAAATTTACCTATGCAACAAATAGCATCTATATAATGTATAGCTTTTGCCACTGGCTGTTTTATCAGCTTATTAGCCAATAATTGTCTTACTACATCTACTAACTACGTGGAATAGTCGTAAGAATTGAGCTATTGCTTGTGAAACTGAAGATGAACTATGCAGTGCCAAGATTATTTCATTTCATGGCACAAAAAGTTAGTTTTTCTTTCATTCATGAATGACATTGATTCAATAACTATCAATATAGGTGATGATAACTGACTTTTTTGTCAAGTGAAAAAATTAGAGAATCGTGGAAACACCTACTCTTTTACTACCCAAGGTTTGTGATCTAGCCTATATCACCCCAAAAAACATGATACGTACTTCGAAAAGCAACAAGAAATATTTGCAAAATAACTGTATTTTATTTTAATCTCACTAGAACGTAGCTACTAAAGGATTTATCCAGCAAAGTATATGTCTATCTGGAACAAATCCTAATGCATAATTGGTTTTGACTGTGACGTGATTAAAACATGAGACCTATTGTTTGCAGGGCCTCATCTCTAACCATTACTCAATTTAACAAGGGGTAGGCAGTCACTCAGTAAGAGACATTCGCTCTTCTTGGCCAGCTCTGCTTATGTGGTCCAGCAAAAATACAAAACATACAGGATCTTATTGTCCAAAGGTACAGATTAGTACTGTCAAAATTCACACTTTAATGCATGTTGTTACTTAAAAAGGTTAATGACGTAATCTTTTTTCACCGTTAATGCATTTTTCTTTTATTGAGCCTCAGAACCATAGTAAGTGCTTGAACTTTATTTAGCACATTATATTAGCCTGTTTCAATATAACAGTGTAGACTAGCCTGCACACTCATGTTGTATATTGTGCTTACTCGCCACGTCTGTGAATTCTACCATTTTATGCAAAGCTTACGATTTCAACGACAGCATGCCGTTTTTTGTGTGAACAGCACGTTAGTACTCATACGTTAGAACATATTCTGCACTAAGTTGGAAATTGGAGTATCTACAAGAAAAGCTGTGCCTGTGTCATGGCTTCTCGTAGTGGTGGAGGAAGGACCAGGCGCAGGCATATGATTGCAGTTCGGTATACTCTTTATTTTAACACAAAACAAACACAAAACAACAGAACAGAAAACAGAGCACCGAGGCTAAACTGCTAAATGAAACTTAATCCAAGGCAACGCTCACCACACACAGCAGATGACACAAAACAATGACTCACAACTGAGGGGAGCAGAGGAGGAACATTTAAACACATACTAATTGGATGATTGGGACCTGGTGTGAACAAGGAATGACAAAACAAGACAAATGGGTCCGGGATGAGTTCATGGCTGTTGGTAAACCGGAGAATGCGGGAGATGGCGGACCAATCCGTCACCTCACCGTCACAGTCTGTCTGACACTTTTCTGAAACTGATGCCTAGTCTATGAACTGTCTGATCATAGACCAGCAACATTTTATTTAGATTCTTCCAGTCATTGTGATAATTTGAGGGGAGGTATTTAAGTGCCGTGACATACCTTGTTCTAATGGACCAACTTGGAAAAGACAGCTCCTGCATTTATTCAATTTAAAATCATGCATTGTCCATAGTTTACAATATAAAAATGCCTTTACCATAATGCACTGCTTTTCCAACAGAAAATTGTTTATTTAGGATAAAGTTTGAACTAATTTAATGGTGCGATTTATTACGATAATAATTTGACATCACTAGTCCAGATATTAATTAGTTTAGGCATTAACATTTTTTTATTATTGTTATATTTATCATGGAGCACTGTGACCAGGACATTGCTAAGACCAGGATATCAGTCTAAAATTGATGAGAGTGCAAGTGGTAAGCTCATCTCATCATGGAGGCTATCAAGAGGCTAATGGCAACCTTAAATGGGCTGCAGAATTCAACGTGAATTCAAGAAATAGTCAACCAAGTCTGACCTGTGGGGTAGAATGTCAAGAATGAAGAATCTTTTCTCAAAAAGAACATCCAGTATACAGTGGGGAGAACAAGTGTTTGATACACTGCTGATTTTGCAGGTTTTCCTACTTACAAAGCATGCAGAGGTCTGTAATTTTTATCATAGGTACACTTCAACTGTGTGAGATGGAATATAAAACAAAAATCCAGAAAATCACGATTTTTTAATAATTAATTGAAATTATGTGGAGAAATTGTGTTATGGTCTGTTGAGATCGTGGTTAATTCCAATAGATATGTTTGCTGCAAAGCCAACATTGCTAATCACTCATACAATATGTACCTTCTGTCAAGCATGCTGGCAGCAGCCTAATGATTTAGACATACCTTTCTTTAGTGGGAAAAGGGGTTCTAGTAAGTATAGAGAAGACACAGAATAACTCCAAATATCAACATATTTTGCTGCAAAACCTGCTGAGATACAATTGCAAAATCCAGATAAGGTGATAGAGTTCAGCCTTTATATAAACAAATGCTGTATGTTCAATAAGGGTGTTGTAGGTTGCATTACTATTGTATGTTGTTCTGTGCATTGTCTTGCCTTGCAATTCGATTTCTATGGCCAGTTTGTCATGTACAAAATAAGAACTGGTTCTCAACCGATCAAATTATTGTTGAATTAATTATAACTTTTTCCTGTAGTCCCTACTGCTCAACACAAGCGGTCTCCCTGAAGTGTATTGGTAAGCCATTGCTTTACCCTTACTCTAATTAATTCTCCATACATACACAGCTGACCTTCAGGTTAGAACAGAGCTTATAGAAACATAGTCATGGGAACACATTTTAAATCATTCACACAAAATGTACATTGGGAAGACACATTATTGCCCCCCATGAAAATAAATGTGTGCATATTTAATGTTAATTGATTAATGTAAACTAACTGAACAAATTACACTGAATAATCATTAAACAAATATATCTTTGGTGGAGGAAATATTTACTCCTATACTTTCAATTGTTTTCACCATTTGCCGAAACTGTATGGAACTTACATTGACTGGGAGGAATGTTTCGTCACTATTCCATAGAGAAATGCCTCAGCAGTGGGAAGTTTTAGTATAAATGAATACACATCTGTTATAGGTTCCAGATTTCAAAGATTAGAGAAGGAAATAGAAATATGCCAAGCATTTTCTACAGTAGTACGAATTTCAACAGCTTGCTACTCCTCATAATTTGTATTAATAAACCCTAATACAGTATCTCTTGATCTGATCAAGTTTCAGAAACCAAACCAACTTCTTTTGACAGGTTTAGGCAATCCAAAATTGTTTATTATTGTATCAACTATGACAGAATACATTTGCAAGCATTTGCAAAAAATGCATTAATTAACTTTAGAACAGCATGTCTAGATCTGTTCATACTAGAGACCAAACCATTTGTTTAAAAAAAAATTCTACATATCTCGGACATCCCAATCCAAAATGCTTAAAGGTGTGTCAATATAACCACAACCACATTTCCAAAAAAGTTTGATTGCTGTATAAAATGGAAATAAAATCAGAATGCAGTGATATGCAAATCATTTAATCCCTATATGTAATTGAAATAGCACAAAGACAACATATTAAATAAAAAATCTGAGGGATGTTATAGTGTTTGGAAAAATGTATGCTTATTTTAAATTTGATGCCTGCAATAATGATATAAAAATAAAGAAGTTACCACAATCAGTCAATAATAACACTATACAAAACACGCCTCAATGGGCTACCAGTCTATTGCCAAGCTGCTTGGTGAGAAGGCAACAACAGTTTGTTCGATTATTCTCAAATGGAAGAAACACAAAACAACTGTCAATCTTGGAGCTGCAATGATCATGAGAATGGTGAGGAATCCGCCCAGAACTACATGGGAGGATCTTGTGTAGCTCTGGGCTGCCTTCTCAAGGCAGCTGGGACCATAGTCACCAAGAAAACAATTGGTTACACACGCCATGAAGGACTGAAATCCTGCAGCGCTCGCCAGGTCCCCCTGCTCAAGAAAACACATGTACAGGCCCATCTGAATTTTCCCAATGAATATCAGAATGATTCAGACATTTGATATGTTGTCTTTGTACTATTTTCTATTGAATATAGGGTTTAAATTTTTTGCACATCTTGGCATTGTGTTTTTATTTCCATTTTACACTGCATCGCAACTATATAATTTACATTTAGTAACCCTGTAAAAGGAACTCTTGAACTGGTCAATCAAGAGACCAGAAACAAAAAAACTTTGTTTTTCAAATTCGATAATTTGGCTCTTGAAATGTGAAAATTTACTTTTTATTTTTAAAGATTTATGGGCTATAAATCTTTAAAAATAAAAAGTACATTTTCACATTTCAAGAGCCAAATTATCGAATTTGAAAAACAAAGTTGGCCTTGCAGATCTGTACACAGTTTTCTACAAAATGAGTATGTTTTGTTGAGTTTTGTAACATTTCTCTGTGTGTTGTGTTTCTTCCAGACTGTGGTGTCAGTGTAGCTCCACCTAAGAGCCGAATTGTTGGGGGGGACCTGGCAGTGAGTGGGGCCTGGCCATGGCAGGTTAGTCTGCACTCCGGAGGTCAGCACTTGTGTGGAGGATCCATAATCACTCCTGAGTGGATCATCACCGCTGCTCACTGTGTAGAAGTGTAAGTTGACTGATACTTCATATAAGTGACTTGTTTACATTGCAATGAATTACCACCTGATCACAAATAATTAAGTACACACATCTTGTGTTACTTATTCACTCTTAAAAACACCTAAAATAACCCAAAAGTCTTTTGATTGAATGGTATAATATTCAGTATGCTTTCAGAGAAGAGGCCTTCCACATCTAATTAGAACATAAACCATTCTAATTGCTTTCTACACAATTTAAACTGTTTGAAGTTACTGTGATTGGGATAACAGTATGGCCTGAGTATATTTTACTAGTTATTTTTGTCTAAAGCATACATTTCAGCATACAAATGGTCAAACAGAATAGTTCCTGTCAGAGGAGACTCTTGAAATGAGGCAGAGGATGGTACTCCTCATAATGAAATTAAAATAATAAAACCTTTGAAAAGCATCCATATCAATTAAACCACACTACAAGGTCAGAATTTTGTGGTGGCAGATCTCTGCAAAGAAATAGCAGAGATCATTTCCACATGACTTATTGCCTTGTTTCGTTGTGTATGTTAGGTTATCATCTCCCAATGAGTGGAGTGTGTATGCTGGCTACCTGACCATGAACCGGATGGCTTTTGCCCCTGGGAATTCAGTAGGTCGCATAATCTCTCATGAAAACTACGACAAGTGGACTAAAGACAATGACATCGCTCTTATGAAACTCAGCACACCTCTCACTATGTCAGGTAAGTCCTTTGTCAATTTCAGACCTTTGAAATGCACCTTTGAAAGTTATTATGGGGCTTTGGAAATAGAACATTGTGAAAGGAATGCTAAAAAGTGTACACACTAAGCTTATTACTTTCTGCATCTACATAATGTCACTGAGTCTCCCACTAGATATATTGAGTTTTTGGAAATCTGGAATCTGGGTTTAAAACCAGTAGCACAGCAGTTGATGTTCTGCACGTTCTGAGAGCCAACTCTCATGCTATGCTGCAGATTCTGTGAGACCAGTGTGTCTGCCCAATTCTGGTCTGAATCTGACTCCAGAGCGAGAAGCCTGGATCTCTGGTTGGGGCTCCACTAGGACTGGTGGTAAGGCTCTTAAGACAAATTGTATTCCGAATGATGCTGTCATTACTAAAAACATTTAATCAAAAGAATAAAATCAATATAATTGAAGGCTCGTGATTGATCAGAATTGTTTTGACTCCAGGGTCAGCGGAGGAGAGCCTGCGTCAAGCCCAGATCACCATATACAGCAGAAAGACATGTAATGCAGCGTCGGTGTACGATGGACTTGTCACCACCTCTATGATCTGTGCTGGTAGACTGGCTGGAGGAGTGGACTCTTGTCAGGTCAGATTGACACGCAAGACCACATGTGCAGCGCTTACTGCTGATGTATGCTACGTTTAGTTTTTGTAGTATTGTATTTTTTTTTGCATAGGGGGCATCTTTTTGAGTTCTTTATTATCTACCAGGACTGATTTGCGCCAACCCTGCACTATATAAATCTGAGTAGCTCTAGCATCTGACAACAGTGACGTTGTCAACTCCCAGGTTTACGAGGCACATGCCATGATCAAGCTTTCCTAAATGCCTCTTAAAAAGTTGTGTCTTTTCCATCGGAAGATATTATCAATTTTCCCATTATTACCACAGCCATAGATATGTCATTGTAGACATTGATTGTTTCATTAATTAAATTAATGGTTCACAACCAGATGACTTAGAGCAATTTATTATGGACAACATTGATGTCCCTGGCACAGTTCAGTTGGAACAGGGTCCAGTTGATATAAGAATACAACCCAGAGACAGGAGGCTGGTCCCAAATGCAGTGCTTGCAAAAGTTGACTAAATAGCAGCCAATTCCAAAGGACAACACATACTGAAGTCAGATAGACAGGCAGAGTTTGATACATGGGCAATCCAAAGGCAGAACCAAAGGTACATAGGGAACGAGCAGTCTGCAGAAAGGGCGAAATCCAGACGAGAGACAGTGCACAGAGAGACTCAGGTGACGGTACTGAAGGGCTAGGTTACACTCTATGGGACAGAAGGAAGGCGTGGATCAGAACGAACGTAAACTCAATAGTAAATAGGTCAGCAAGTTACATTGTCACAAACAATACCTTACACAAACATGTGAGCAGACCTGGGTTAAATACAAAGTGGAAAAGGGGTTAAATATACAGGTGATTGCGAACGGGGATGGGTGGTGCGTTTGTGTGTGTTGGGAACTTGGGTTTCGGTGGTTGTTTCCTCTTGTCGGAGCTGTCGAGAGCCGGAGCGATTTATTTAGTTTAAGAAATAATTGCTATATTAGTAATTGAGCATTACACAATTAAAAAGCACAAGACGTGTCCCAATGCCTAATCTCAACAAATATTCTTAAATTATCATAGGAATCAAATCCAGGACACTGGTGTTTGAAATGTCATGCTTTACAAACCAAGCTATGCAGGAAAATGTTCTACATAGACAAAAACAATCCCATTGTTAAGATGGATATACATCAAAAACCAATACCTGTGCTTCTGTGCTTTGCAGGGAGATAGTGGAGGACCAATGGTGGCCAAGGAGGGTTCAGTATGGTGGCTGGTAGGAGCCACTAGCTGGGGTGAAGGTTGTGCTTTAGGTAACAAACCAGGAATCTACAGCAATGTCACCCACCTCCTCCCCTGGATATATGAGCATATGCATGTAAATAATGGTAACTGAAAGTGAGTTATTATTTGACTTACAGCTCTGGAAAAAATCAAGAGACCACTAAAAAATTTCTTTTTTTTCTGGATTTACTTTTCATATGTATGTGTTTGAGTAAAATTACGATGTTTGTTTTATTCACTTAAGTACTTACAACATTAGTCCCAAATTCCCCACCAAAATATTGTCATTTAGAGTATTTGTAGAAAATAAAAACTGGTCAAAACAGCCAAAAAATATGTATTGATTTCAGACCTCAAATAATGCAAAGAAAACAAATTCATATTAATTTTTCAATAACAAAATACTAAAGTTTTAACTTAGAAAGATTTCAGAAATCAATATTTGGTGGAATTACCCAGATTTTTTATTACAGCTTTCATACGTCTTGGGGTGCTCTCCACCAGTTTGTCACATTACTGTTGGGTCACTTTATACCACTCCAGGCACAAAAATTCAAGTAGCTCGACTTTGTTCGATAGCTTGTGCCCATCCATCTTCCTCTTGATAAAATTCCAGAGGTTTTCTATTGGGTTCATGTATGGAGATTTGGCTGGCAATGACAGGGTTTTGACCTGGTGGTCCTCCATCCACGCCTTGACTGACCTGGCTGTGTGGCAGGGAGCATTGTCCTGCTGGAAAAAAGCAAGCCTCCACCAAATATCACAGTGGATGCAAGACACTGTGGCTTGTAGGCCTCTCCAGGTCTCCATCTAACCATTAGACAACCAGGACCAGGTGTTGGGCAAAGCTGAAAATGTTACTCGTCAGAAAATTATCTAACTCCTTTTCTCTACAGTCCAATCCTATGGTATTTTTCAAACTTCAGCCTGGCTCTTTGCGTCTCATTGATGAAGTCCTTTTTTTCTAGCTTTGTACAACTTCAGCCCTGCCACTAGAAGCCTGTTTTGAACCGCCCTCTGTGTGTACTTCACCACAGCTGCGGTTTGCCATTCTTTTTGTAGGTCATTTGATTTCATCCTACGGTTGTTGAGTGACATTCAAATGAGTTGACAGTCATCTCAGTGAGTGGACAGAAATGTTCACTCTCTGCCAGTCTGTAGATTTGTTGTCCCCAATGTCTGTTGCTTGACCTTGTTCTTGTGAACCGCCGTCTTTGAAATTTTTAGGATGGAAGCATCCTGACGCTCACTGTATCCCCCTGCCAGTAAAGCCAGAATTGGACCCTTCTTTTCCTCACTGAAAGCTTTTCTTTTCAACTCTTTTGTCATGCTGAATAGTTACAGTATTTTTTTATTCAAATTACCTTTGAGGTACTACTTGCACTATTTTTGCCATTCCAGCTGGTCCTAAGCAAGAGGACAGCGATGACCACAGCAGTGTTTTTTATACCTTTCCTCATTAAAGTTGATTTGGTTCAGGTAATCACCTGATCAGTACCTCATTAAGTAAAATGAGGTGTGCCTATGTTGGAATTTATTTATGGAATGGCTGCCATACATACATATATACATATAATATTAAATGCCAAATATATTCAATTATGTGTACAAAATCATTACACATCTGTATTACTTTGAAATGTTTTGTCCCCTTTTGTCTCTTCATTTTTCTGCAGAAAACCTGATGTATTTGCCATTGATGGTGGACCCTTTTCAATATTCATATGTATTCTGATATTGCACTTTCAGATAGTGTAGTTTTGGTCTGCTGACCAAAATGTTTCAATTCTCAGGGAACATCCATTCGACTTTATTTATTGATGAAGTATAAGATATTATATTTTCTTTAATAATATAAAATATATTCTGTAATTGGGATATTGTATTGTAGTCCTCTGCACTATATGCATACACACACATTAATACAGTGGCCTTTTGTTTACTACACTTTGTCTTGTTTTTGCCTCAAATTGATGCATTTAAATTAGCATGTTTTCTTACTTATCTACCCATCATAATAAACCCTTTTACCTGTTTATTCTTTATAATTGTAAAAGGAAACTATATATCATTAAAAAAGTAAAGAAGTATCCAATATGACACATCCTCCAAGGAACACTATATCCCTACTGTCGGGAAGGATTCTAGCAATCTGGATATTTCTCATAATTGGGTAAATTTGTTATGATAACAAGGATAATTAATGGAGCAATGTACACAAATGTGTGTAGAAAACCTGCCATCCTCAACAGTTATGCTGAAACCGAAGTTCACCTTTTATCATGGCAACGACCCAAAGCACACCACCAAAGCCACAGAGGAGTGGTTATGGAACAAAAAGTCCCAGATAGACCCCAACCTAAATCTAATCCTGAACTCAAGATTGCTGTCCAAGGAGCTTAGTAACCTTTTAAAGAAATATGGACAAAAATGGCAACATCTGTGTGGAAACATGGTTTGTGGTACGGCAAAGTGCGTCCACCAAGTATAATGTCCAATACAGGTGGAGACTTATTAATGATGATGCTTCTGTTTTGTATTTTTAATATATGGTTTAATGTCATGGTATTAAAAAGTTCCCTTAAAACTGTGGAATGTGGTCTTTAGATCAGTGGGTCAGGATCATAATTTAAATACATGACACACAAAAGCATGGACAAAATGGGAATAATGTTCACGGGGATACAAGTTTATTGAGGCACTTTACATGTTTTGTTTGACATGACCAGGCTTTTCAAAAAAACTGGCTGATAAATGTATTCATTACCAGTAGTGTCGTTAATGTATAATGTAATACTGTATAGCAAACTCCAGGTGGTGCTACAATCTAAAAGGAAAATATAACTCTTAAAAAAGCTGCTGTACTTACATACTTTAATTGTGGTGGTGGATCTTTGATGTTATGTAACAATTTTGGTTTCTGACATAAAAAATGTATGCATATTTAGAAAACATATATTTACGCACAGAGCGTATTTGGAATTACAGAACATGTGTGACCCACTTTGATTGAATGAGACTAAGAGTGCAAAACTCATAGCACTTTTTATGGTGCAAACCTAACACTGCCCATTCTACTACACACACTGCCCCTACAGTGGGAGCATCATGGTGTGGAAATGCTGGTCAGCAGGGACTGACAATCGTTATCAGTCGTTAAGACTGAATGGAGAATAGGTGGACCAAAATATAGGGAATTATTGCAAGACAACCAGCTTGAGTCCACAACTAATACTGAGAATATTCAACTTTCACAAGACAGTGATCCCTTCCCCAAGGCGAATGTAACATTGGAGTGAATCAAGAGCAGCAAGGTGTATTATTAGAAATTTGCAGTCCGCAAGCGTCATCCAACCAGCCTGAACAACATGGACAAATGAGCCAAAAAGAGTCTGACACTGTTTGCAAAGTTGATAAAACACTTCCAAAATATTTAAAGTTGTCATTGCAGCAATGTGTTTCTACCAAATATGAATGCATGGGGGTTGAGGGGGTTGAATATGTATGCATATACAGCACCGGCAGAAATTAAGAAACCACTGCACCTTTTTATTTCCTTTCCTAAAAAATCACAAAAGAAGGTTTTGAGTGAGGGTTAAAATTAAGAGCCCACTGCAAATTAAAAGCTTCTGTTCCTCACTCAAAACTTTCCTTTTTAGCTTTTTTGGACAGGAAAGAAAAAGATGCAGTGGTCTCATAATTGTTTTCCGGAGCTGTAAATATATTATATATAAAGCACATCAATATACTTTTATCCTTACAAGGATAATTCGTGATAAAGAGAAAAGCCAGTGGCATTAATGTTAGTATTGTCTTTTAGCAAGGATTCTGAAAAGCATTGAAATATTAAAAAGTTTAATCAGGTGCTGAAGTCTCGAATGTAAATGATCCAATTTGTTTTTAATTGTAAAAGATACAAAAACTATTTACTTTTCTCTGCCAACCAGCTGGTTGAAGAGATTATTTACAAAAAAATGGGGAAAACAGAAAAATACTAAATTAGTAATGAGCCCATAAGAATCTTCTTTGGTGTTGCATCTTTCTGATGGTCCCAATTTTTTCTGTGGTAGCTCTATTATTATCATGTAGGTATGTCACTTGTACAGCTGGTACATTATAGCAGATGATTTTGAAAGAGGGCTTTTGTGGAAGAAAACATGACTTCAAATAGGTCCAGCCTATATTTTGTATGAGAATGCAGTGACCTGCCTATTGGACCTGCCTCCCATGAAAGCATGCAATATGCCATGGCTTTGTCCAATGGCTTCAATATTGGCAGTCAAGAACCAAATGTATTGTCTAAATGACTGAATTATTGTATTTATTCCTGTTAATTAAATAAGAACCTTGACCTGTATGTATAGAATCAGCCTGGTGTGGGCTTTTCAAAGATCAGTCCTTGTTCATCCTTTAAATGATGTTACACCTATTCTGAAACTTTCGGATATGATAAAAATGCAAAAGATACAGGCCTACATTACATCCTCTGACCTCTGGGTGGTGCTCCAACGTCTACAAACAACATTTGCATTTTTTCTGCAAACCATGTAGTCAATCCAAAACCCAACATACTGTTATGATGACTCAAATATTTGCCCCTTTTTGTGTTCTCCACTCCCCTTGTCCCCCGATTCATCTTCTCTCCCCATGTCTTTCCCATCCCTTTCTCTTCTCTTCCTATCAGCATCGCTGGCTAATCACAACTCACTGAACTTGGCTTGCTAATTGGCAGATGCTCAGTCACTGAGACTGCATCTGGTACCTGTTTGTACCAATTACCAGACCCATGACACAGCATTGAAACCTCTTCAATGGGATAACAGATGCTGCAATTAGGCACTCATTTGAATGGCCGCCCATTTAGCAAGAGGGCCCTGATTGGTGCTGCGTCATTCTAGCCAGAGGTTCGCCTACCAGCCTTTCATTTCTGCATTGTTTTTGCTGATTTTCTCTCTCATAAATGGTGTGGGATAGAGGGAAAGTCCTGCAGTGTTAACAAACATCTTGACAAACTTCTGACGCCTCTCCATGTTCTTTAATGATTAGTTGTTTGGTTAAAGGGGTGTACATACAGTTAGGTCTGGAAATATTTGGATACTGACACAACTTTCATTATTTGGGCTCTGTATGCCACCCCAATGGATTTGAAATGAAACCACAGATGCAATTGAAGTGCAGACTTTCAGCTTTAATTCATACACAGTCGCCTTATTTCAGTGTCTCAAATATAACTGGACAAATTAACAGTCATAAATCAAATGTTTACTTTTAACACTTTGTCGGGGAATCCTTTGCAGGCAATGTCTGCTTCAAGTCTGGAATGCATGAACATCACCAAACGCTGGGTTTCCTCCTTTGTGATGCTTTGCCAGGCCTTTACTGCAACTGTCTTCAGTTGTTTGATCATGGGTCTTTTTACTGCAAGTTTTGTCTTCAGCAAGTGAAATGCATGCTCATTTGGGTTGTGATCAGGTGGTTGATTCGGCCATTGCAGAATATTCCACTTCTTTGCTTTAAAAAAATTTTGGGTCATTATCCATCTATAAAGTGGAAGTTCCATCCAATCAACTCTACTGAATGTGGCTGAATCTGGGCAGACAATATATCCTTATATACTTCAGAATTCATCCGGTTGCTTCTGTCTTCTGTTACATTAACAATAAACACTAGTGACACTGTGCCATTGGAAGCCATGTCATCAAACTGCCTCCATAGTTTTTATAGATGATGTGGTCTGCTTCTGATTATGAGCTGTTCCAAGACTTCTCCATGCTATTCTCTTTCCATACTTCTGGTACAGGTTGATCTTAGTTTCATCTATCCAAAGAATGCTGTATTAGAACTGGGCTAGCTTTTTATGATGTTTTTTTAGCAAAGTCTAATCTGAACTTTCTATTGTTGAGGCTTATGAATGGTTTGCACCTTGTCGTGAACCCTCTGTATTTTCTGTTGAGAAGTCTTCTCTTTATGGTAGACTTGGATAATGATACAGTGTATTTGATCCCCTTCAGATTTTGTATGTTTGCCCACTGACAAAAAAATTATTAGTCTATAATTTTAACATATATCATTTTAGTGGTAGGTTTATTTGAAAAGTGACAGAGACAGAATAACAACAAAAAAATCCAGAAAAACATGTTGGAAATGGAAATAAGTATTTCATCCCTCTCAATCAGAAATGTTTCTGACTCCCAGGTGTCTTATACAGGTAACGCGCTGAGATTAGGAGCACACTTAAAGGGAGTGCTTCAAATCTCAGCTTGTTACCTGTATAAAAGACAACTGTCCACAGAAGTAATCAATCAATCACATTCCTAACTCTCCACCATGGCCAAGACCAAAGAGCTGTCCAATGATGTCAGGGACAACATTGTAGACCTACACAAGGCTGAAATGGGCTACAAGACCATTGCCACGCAGCTTGGTGAGAAGGTGACAACAGTTGGTGTGATTATTCGCAAATGGAAGGAACACAATAGAACCGTCAACCTCCCTCCCCTCCACCTTGTGGAGTTGCAAAGATCATGAGAACAATGAGGAATCAGCCCAGAACTACACGGGAGGATCTTGTGAATTATCTCAAGGCTGCTGGGACCATAGTCACCAAGAAAACAATTGGTAACACATTATACCGTGAAGGACTGAAATCCTGCAGCGCCCACAAGGTCCCCCAGCTGAAGAAAGCACATGTACAGGCCCGTCTGATGTTTTCCAATGAACATCTGAATGATTCAGAGAAGAACTGGTTGAAAGTGTTGTGGTTAGATGAGACCAATCAAGCTCTTTGGCATCAACTCGCCGTGTTTGGAGGAAGAGGAATGCTGCCTGTGACCCCAAGAACACCATCCCCATTGTTAAATATGGAGGTGGAAACATTATGCTTTAGGGGTGTTTTTCTGCTAAGGGGACAGGACAACTGGGGTCCATGTACCATCACATCTTCGGTGAAAACCTCCTTCCCTCAGCCTGGGCATTGAAAATGGATCGTGAATGGGTATTCCAACATGACAATGACCCAAAACACACAGCCAAGGCAACAAAGGAGTGACTCAAGAAGCATATTAAGGTCCTGGAGTGGCCTAGCCAGTCTCCGGACCTAAATCCCATAGAAAGTCTGTGGAGAGACCTGAAGAATCAAGTTGCCAAACGTCAGCATTGATGAAGGTACGTCTACCTCCTTGACAGTGTTCTTCACTTGGCTGGATGTTGTGAAGGGGTTTTTCTTTACCCTGAAAAGGATCCTACAATCATCTTCCACTTTTGTCTTCTGTGGACGCCCAGGCCTTTTTGTGTTGCAGAACTCACCAGTGTGTTTTTTTTGGATAGATTTTATTTTGCAGCCTAAAAGGATGGCCTGTTTCACTTGCATTGAGAGCTCCTTTGACTGCATGTTGTTCACAGCAACAGCTTTTAAATGAAATCAACTCCAGAGTTTTTTCTTGCTTAATTGATGAAGAACTAATGAAGGATTACCCCACACCTGTCCAGGAAGCAGCTTTTGAGTCAGTTGTCCAATTACTTTTGGTCCCTTGAAAAAGAAGGGGCTGCATATTAAAGAGCTGTGATTCCTAAACCCTTCCTCCAATTTGTATATGAATATCCTCAAATTAAAGCCCATATTCATTATTAATTGTAACTGGAATATATTTTGGTAAACAGACAAAATATTTAAATAGTGTACAGTAATTTCCAAACCAACTGTATGAATGGGCAGAGAGATGGAATAGGTGAAAGTAATTATATGCCATCTGATTTTGTTGTCCGACATTGTATAGTGACGTGAAAATGTCACTGAGTTTCTTGCAGAGATTTTGAAAGAATTTGGTGAGATCGTTCTATAGGTTGTAGATGTAGTCTTAGAGAAACACATACTTCAATGTTTGGTGCTTTTATTTGTTTGGTGTGCGATGTAATTAAATGTGTGTATTGTTGTGTTTTGTAACAAAGTGCGTGTTTCATTCAGTTGAAAGAGTACTGTATTGATCAAACCGACATAACGAGCTGTCAGCATGTGTGACTGGGTAGTTTTATATTTTACTTTGTGATGTCGATGTCATGCATAACATAACAAATGCACAACAAAGTCTAGGAGCAGCATGAGATTTCATGACACACATCTTTAAATTGTAATGTGCATCAGTATGTCAACCAGTGTGGAGCTACAGGTGCAGTTTAGCGTCCACCACTCAGTAGGCAGCAGTTTTAGACAATGTGAATTGATCAAAAGTGACAACACCTATGCACTGGCCAAGAAACTCATTACTGGAGTCTATTATTTTACATGAGATACTCTTTAGTTGCTGTAAAACATAAAAAACTGCGTAAGAATACAATTAATCAAAAACACAATGTCTGTCTTAACTCTCTTGCTTCAACGCAATTAATTTGGAAAAGTCAATACAGCAGGGATTCCCTCTTTGATTGAAATGAGTGTCTCTTGATGTCATTTTCTTTTGATCTTTCACTTCTGACCAGCAGAGTATTGACATACAGTACAAGGGTTCTATATGAGGCCAGAGAAGGTGTGGAGTATGGAAATGTCAAGTACCCGGATAAAGCCCTTAACTGTTGTATAGTGACCATATACTACAAACTCAGAGATTCCTTATTGTTATTACAAAATGGTTACCAAACTAATTAGAACTGTAAATCATTTCTGTATGGTATGTTGTCCTATTGTCTTCAGATTATTAACATTGCTCAAATCGCCAGCATGTGTGTAGATTCAACACATGCTGTCCTGATTGAGACTTAGTTGTGTTAAATTCAGTGGATCCAAATCCTCTTTACCAGGCCAGTGAGTGTTAATCCTAAGGAGCTCCAAAAAGTGTTAGATGACGCAGTGACTCCTAAGAACAATATCAACAATACAAACAACTGTCATAATCCTCCAAGATCATGTTTACGATAAAAAGATGTCCAACAACAATTAACTGAGAAGATTAACATACAATTTTTCATAGATATTTGATTGAGATGGAATGTTAGAGAATTATACTAATTTAAATGTATTAATTTGCTTCTGTAAAGTGTTGTATCTGAAAAGGTGATTTAAATATGCAGACCTTGATTAGTACTTTACAATTTATTTTCCTTGTGCCTTCTTTAAGATGGCCACTGTTGCTGTCCACAGTTTGGTATTTAGGTCACTGTGGCCCCCTCAGGCCCTGACAAACCACTTTCTCCCAGAGTCACGGTGATTGACACAATCTCTGATAGCAAATGAAGTCCTGAGCTTCTCAGGTTTTGAATTCTTGATGAATAACATGGTATAAAATACAACAAAGGAGACTGTCGCAACTCAGCGTTCATCTTGGTTTTTTTTTTCCTTTAAAAAATCCCTTTACTATGGCAGCCACAGATTTGTGTGGATTGTTTTGACCATTGGCAGCATGGAGCCACGACGGTGACCACATTATCCCCTGCACACATTGTGCCATCAGACAATGTTTCACCATCACCACACCATGCAATGTGGTCATTATCAACAGCCTGGCAAAAACCAGCATTGCCAGGACATCCACTAAGAACATAATGCCTGTCTTAGACGCTTGACATCTGTTAGCATTTCCGTACGATATTGGATACTGAGTAATTACAGGTTGGAGAAGGAAGACAGGCTGGGATTAAGGAGGAAGGGACAGGGGAAGGCGTGATCTGACCCCATGCTTCTCCTGCCTTAAAACATGTCTGGCTTGTTGCTCTACAGGACTCCGGTCAGTTATTCCAGGTAAAACCTGTTCAGTGTACAAGCAGACATCACCATGGTTTCACACTTTGGATGACATTCTGCCTTTACAACTACACTTTGCAATTGTGCATTCAACGTTTTTAAATCTGTGTCTCTTCCATGTCTAGTTAAGCCTGAGGAGTTTAAGAGTTAACGAGACCACAGTTTTCAATGCATATATTTTACCGTGTCCATTGGTCGTTTTTGAATCTGTGTATATAAGGCTATTCTGTATTGCATTGCATAGAATGGGCTGTTTGTGTCATGAATGGTGTAGTGGTGGAGAGGACAAACCAGGCGCAGGCAAAGTGGCTGTCAATGCTGATCTTTTATTTAAAAGAAACACTGAGTACTTTTGAATAAACTGAAACAAAGCAAAATGTGTAAACAAAAAATGGCCCATACCACTGACATGTGACAAGCAACAATTACCAACAAACGAGGGGAGCAGACGAGCAACATTTAAACACATATTAATGAGGGAATTGGGACCTGGTGTGGCTAATGGCTACAGACAAGACACACGACAAGTCCGGGATGTGTTCATGGGTAATGGGAAAAATGGAAACGCGGGAGATGACGGAGCCATTCGTCACCACACCATTACAGTTTGCAATATTTCAACTGACTAAAATGTTCCAGAAAAGACTTGCCTGTAATTACTCAGTCATCTGAGCTTCAGACACGTTATTAAATTTAAAAGTATAAAGACTCTCAAAACTTGCACACCTGGAGTTTCATAGAAAGTTTCATAGAAAGAGTTTTGGCAGTCATGTTTTTTGTGGTCTTCTCACAAAAACCAAAACATTGACCTAACAAATGAACAAACCCATAAGCTGGTCTTAGAGACTATACATAGGGTAATTATGTCAATGTAGGACACTCCATTTGTAGGATACATTAAGGCAAGCTACTAGGGGCAGATTTACTGGTACGTAAAGTTTCCATTTGCTAGGACATTGGGCTTGGTGGGTGGATGGAAATGCCATTGACTCCAACACAAGTTTTTTTTTATCCATTTAGCGTTTTATTTGGAAAACATGTAATGCCAACCTTAACACTAACCTTAGTACTGTGCTGTTAACATATCAAATAAAAATGTGAACTTTTTTTTTCCTTATTGATTGATATAAAATATGCATTGCAAAAATTAAATACAAAAACATCTTATTGTAAGATGAATGTTACATTTGAGATTTACAATTTTCTTCCAGGGCAAATTTTACTGTATTATTCAGTAGTTTAATACTACTTTTGGGTGTTCATACAAAGGTCCTAAAACTCCAGGTCATGTTGCTAAGTGATTAATGTTATCTCCATCTCAAAACCATTGTATAAGGGTGCAACACTGCTACTGTATACCTTTAATGCAGCAACAATACATTTAAGCATATCTTCATCTGAGTGGATAGAATCCTGCCATTGAGTTGATTTCTGCACAATTACTATTAGTATTAAGTGAGGGGAAAATCAAGAAGTTCTCACAGAATGCCACCTTGCTTCTGAGAGAATCATTTGCTAATGGTTTGATCTTGGACTAAAGGATTAGATAGGCAGACAAGGGATACAACCAGGCCTATTTAGAAAAAAGTAACCATCTACATCCTTCCTCTGACTGTACTATTTCTCTCTTGTATGTATTGTACTTGTAGGGCAGACATACTGTAGGTCCTGTGAGTGCACCCAAATAATACAGTGTTTTACAATATGAGAGGTGACTTCCACTCTGACAGGCTTGTTGATGTGTACGTGCAGGAGATACCTTCAGGCTATGTGCCAGAGCCTGGGCCAGATGGGAGCTCCTGCCATACCAGCCTGCCTTCAATGCCCGTCCAGCTCCAACAACCCATCCCACCGCCTGTCCCCTGACGCCCCTTGCACATGTCTGGAGCCATCTGCCTATCCCGGCAGCTGTGCAGATGTTGTCACAATGACATGGCATTGAAGTAGGCTAGGGAGGTAGGGAATGTGGGCGGGGGGCTTTGGATAGGGAGTGTGGTTGACACGGCCATTCCAACATCTGTATGCCCTGCGGGTGCAATGAAGTAGCACTTTGCAGGAAAGTCAGTTTGCTGGGGTGATACCTTAAGCACCAGTAAGGACACGCCATCTGAGACACTGACAAACAGGGTGGAACATGACTTAGCGGGACAAATCGTTCAGGTGATATTTTTATAGACCTGAGATCGAAAAAATTCAAAACTATCAGACTTCTATCTGGGCTTGATTGAGATTGCCTGGCACAAGGCAATCAACTAGTTAATATTGTCTTAACATGACTAGCACAAACATCACATTACATGTCAGGGAATAAGTGGCCAACTGAAATGTCATACTCTCTCTCAATCTCACAGCAAATGGTTTACTGAGACTGAGAGACCTTTCATGCATATCAGATACATTTGAAGCTTGCTGTCCAAACAGGCCGAAAATCCTCCAGAGTATTCACAGTGAATGTGGTCCCAGCTCTACATGTGTTTTGTGTGTGTGTGTCGCCATTGGTGGCTGATGTGTCCCTGTCTGAATGTTTACCCTCACGCTGCTAGCTGCTTGTTACAGTTTGTGACGTGTGTCAGCCCTTCATTGCCATCCCTGCCTCTCACACACACTTGCGAACATACACACACACATAGACAATTATGTGAACACACACCAGCCCTCGCAGCCTACAATGATGGTACGTAAACCTCTTCGCTGACCAGGGTTTTTTGTATGTGACTGTACATGTGTGTTGTATATAACAGACTATCCTGCAGAGAAGGAACAGGGAAAATGAATCAAATAAATGGACTTCATGCATTTTTATGACCACACCGATAAGGTCATCCATGTGCCACGGTTACTAAGCAACACTGCTGCCACCCCGCGTTGGACAGTTTCAAATCGGTGAAGTCAAACTCAAATATATTTATGGGAGCTGGGAGTGTAACAATCTCTCTTCTTTGAACTGTGCAATGACATGGAAGTCTTTGAGTGTTAACAAGTTGATATTTTACATGTATTGTCCTTCATGTCAACACTCGCCAACAGTTGACCATGAGCAACAGAACAGCCACTATATACATCAAGTAATGACCCCACCCTCAATCCATTAGTTGTCTCTCCACATGATGTTAGTAATGGTGCTAGTAAGGTTATAAAGTTCAGTTTGTGAGATTTATTTATTTATTATTTATTTATTCCCTTTATGAATAAATAAATCTCACAAACTGAACTTTATAATTGCACAACTTTGACACTTTGAAATACATTTCTCAGTAATGCAGAATCAGTAAATAGCTTTGACCCTACATATGTCATATCTTAATTAATTTGGTTAATTTATTGCAGGAATGTTCTTACTACAAACCTGTAGGGCCCACAAACTCAATTCTGGACCTCGAGGCCAGTTCCTCTTTTTTCGATTGCAACCTTCAAATCAGTGATGTATTTAGACCTGGGACATGAGGTGGTGTAAACCAGCAGGCTCCAGATCTTGTAGGTAAAGTGTGGAATAAGTTTTTGCTAAAAAATGTGTCAAAAATTACAAAAATGTCCATTCATTATAGTACAAATTGCAGTTCAAATTCCATGTTTTGCAGGATAATTTTCCTGATGTAGCAATCTTGCTCAAATTAAGGTCCAACATGTGTAAGCAAACTGTCAACTAATCAAAAATATAGTATTTTCAAAGGGGAAACAGGTTTACTATAGAGATCTATACTACTTAATCAGGACTAGACAGATATGCATTGAGCCGTGAGATGGCAAGCAGTCAATGAATATAATCAATGTATGGATCTCCTAAGATAGGGCCATCAAGAACCTCTAGTTTTGTCCAGTCAATTGCCCTCTGCCTTTTTAGAAATTAGTGTTTTGCACCAATGTTAACCAAGGGTTTCTCAGGCATTTACTGTGTAGCATATTGAGTTCCACTCCTGGTGCCAAATTAACATTCCAACATACCAAAACATTATCATTCTTACATACCTAACCTCTACAAATAAAATACGTGTTCTGGTGTGGGCAGAGCAATGAAACGAAGAAGGACAATGGGGCAATGGTCTTTTATTGAACACCCAGGGCCACATATGTCCCGCCCAAGAGTTGGACCCAGTATTGCCAGTGGCCACTAGGGGTACTGAAGTATTCTGTCTAGCGGCAGGGGCAACGGGAAACTGCCAGCACCTTAGTTAAGTCAAGGCTGGTGAATAACTGGCACTGCGAAGCCCCTTTACTAATTTGTCCAAGCATGGGGTTGGGGGAGCAGTCAAACTTGGGCAGGTCATTGAGCCTCGAGAAGCCCAAGTCCTGCATTCAAACAGTAACCACTGTATTCCAATGGTCAAGTGTGGTGGAAGTGGTGGAATGGTTTTAGTATGCTTGGCTGCCTCAGGTAATAGATGATGAACACTGAAGGAAACCTGAATTCTACTCTGAATTAGATAATTCTGGGGCAGTGTGTTTTGGTATGTGCCGGTTAGCTGATGGACAGCTGATTCATGCTACAAAACAATGTTCCACAACCAACAAGCAAGTCAACATTGAAGATGGAAGAAAACATGAAGGTTTTGGAATGACCCAGATGAGATGTTGCAACATGACCTGTAACAGTCGATGTATGCCTAAATGCTCACACATTACACTGTTTTAAAGCAGTTTTGCATGGAAGAGTCAACAAAAATCCTCCACAGCAATGTGAGAGGCTGATCAACTAATGAAATGATTTGGTGCCTAAGCCAGTGAAGTGTACTTTCTCAAACAAGGGTGTTGTTTATTTCAACCATTTATTGATTAAATGATTCAAATAACAGTTTTGCAATATTCCATGTATTTACCCAGGAGACACAATCCCTCACGAAACTCATGAATTGGAACATAATCTTTCATTTTTTACAGAAATCATCATCAGCTGATATGCTAAGGGTTCTCTGGGTGTTTCTCACATAATGTAGCTTCAAATATTCAACATCCAGGGACCCAATCAAGTACTCTTATTTCATACAAGTTTAAAATGAATTTATTTTTAAAGTCAGTTCTCGGTTGCTGGTTGTCTTATGGCCAAATCTGCATAATGGCTTTGGGATCAATGGTTAATGGTTAAATATTATTAAAATACATATTTTATGCCAGAGGCAAACTCTCAATTGTTTTCAGTCACAGGTATGATTAACAAATAGTTATTTCCCCAATTTATGTAATGTTTCAACAATTTCATCAACAATGCACTTCCAACATCATTTAAATATTTGCTTATCACCCAGACATGAGCGAAACACCACTGCAGTGTTTTGGTCAAGCATAGATTCCTTGCGTCTTGACAAGAGCTTGCCACAATGTAGGCTGTTTGGGATATTTATAGTCCCTTCACTTGTCTCTACATTGAGTGATGTGAACAGGCTCACTGTTGCACTCACATTTCTTTTCCCATAATTCTGGTTATTGCAACTGGACTGAAATCGGTTTTGACCCTCCCCATTCTCTCTCTGTTTCACCAACCGTAATTTTTTTTGTATCTCTTAGAGCCATTGTTTTGGACAACAAAGGGATAGTGGAACAAAGATGCTGCAATTTTTTTTCGGAACATGGAACTGTGGGTGTTTCAGTAGGAACAAGTTGCCCCTCCAGGGCAATTAGATACAGTCATCTGACATAAAGCAATGCGAAGACATTATGCACACATTTTCTACAAAAACATTTTGAAATACTGATCAAAATGCAAATCACTTCAAAGCTAGGACAATTATTTATGTGAATATGTGAATTTTCATACCAGTGATGTTTTTCCATAAAAATTACAAATATATATAAATTGCTAGATGCCGTAGCGAGCATAAAATAATCCTTTTCACCAAATTTTCATTTCCTAATAAGGTTAACTCTAACATTCAGTTTGTTTTTGGTACATTTTCCAATCTACTACTAGTTTTGTTACATCGGATAATAATAACTGTACATAATGTGTCAATAAAACATTTGGATATCATAAACATATTACATCAAAATAAATGATCCCATGTAACTTTAGAGTTGCAAAGCATCTGAACCCAGAAGCTTACATTTAAACACTACACAGATATCAGTCTGGCTGTGATGGTGAAACTGGCGGATTCATAGCTATGCAGCTTGGTCTACCTAATGACAACAACATTGTCCTGGGGCATTGTAAGACAGTTTTCTGAGGTCTGGAGTCATAGTCTTATTCATCTAAAGTACTTCTGCTAATGTTAGCTAGCTAATGCATTTGTTGCTCAAAATGTAAGTTTTTAACAATTATTTAGATAATCACAGAAGTCCCAGACTACATCTTTATGTACACATGATGCCTCCTTATATAGTTGCTAGATATTTCGTTGTATGATAAATATATTGATCATGACTTTTATTGTGACTATTGTTTGTAAGTGTTAGCAAAGATGAAGGATAAAACAATATTATATGTTCTTGGCACATACATCTCTATGTAAACATTTTATTTTGTTAAAACATGAAATCAACATCGTTTTAATTAAGGGTTTTTGACACCGATCAAGACGAAAGTTCCATAATGTCAAAATTACCGAAAAAGTGTTTAGATCATTCTGTGTAGTTGGGTCTTTTGATTACTGATTGATGTCACTCTCTTTCTTCTGGCATTGACAGATAGCTAAAGTTAGTCTGAAAGGCTTTCCGCAATGCAGCTTTTGCTATTGCAGGTGTCAAGGTTTTAATTCTTTTTTTGGACAAAGCTGAAGTTGTTAACTCCAGCTGCGAGAAGAGTAAAGCATGGCTTATTGTAAAATATGACACCATAAACCTTCAGATATAGTTAAAAGAAAATTAAGTTTCCAAATTATAAGAACGGAGACCCATGGGGCCACCAGGGGATGCTGTTTTACCTCTACTGCAGAATAAATCTCTCTAAACACAGTGATATAAACTACCTGCTCAACAGTAGAAGGAAATTATGGCAAACTTTTGGGGAAGTATTTTTACTTAGTTTTCTCTATATTCCACTTTGCGACCTTGTTTAATGTATCTACTAACAGTAAGTCTAGAAGTGTCTGCTAAATCACTACAATGTAAATGTTAAAATGAACCTACTGAGTGTTTCTGAAATGTCACCTCAGTGTCCAGCTTAAAAATTAACAAGGCTTGTATAACTCATATCAGGCAAATTATGTGAACACAGATTATAGCGATAGTTCATTTAAAAATCATTTATGAGCAAAATTACACAGAATTGTTTTCTGAAGGCCCATAGTCATTTTTTAAGCAATCCATTATTCACCTCTGTCCCAGTCCTTAATTAGCATTATTAGCATTGTCCAAATTCATGAATGGAAACTCTGCATCCACCTATACAAAACCTGCATTACACGTGGAAAACATCTCCAAAACTCTTCAAACTACATTAGGAAATCTGTCGCACTAGCATCCATTTTTAAATCTGTATATGTATCTCTCTCTCTCTATCTCTCTCTCTATATATATATAGATAGATAGAGAGAGAGAGAGAGGGGGAGAGAGAGAACTACAAAAATCAACAATGTGCATCGCAAGATGGAGAAAATGTCAGTCAAGTAGGCTGTGAAGCCAATTTGAAGGCCTCCCTTCATGCCATCTTGGTTTGGATGACTGAAGTCATGCTCAGTATTACTGATCTGGGATACTACAGGTACATCCTGGTCTTCATACACGTGACAAAACCAGGCTGAATCTGAACAGACAATGAACAACCGTTACCTATTGTAATCTTATTCTCATTCTTAATATTTTCTTACTATATGTAATTTTAGATTAGAGTTATAGAATATATTAGATGTGATCAGCAATGTTAACTGCTGCTACAAAATTTTATTTTGATATGTGTAGGATAAAATAAGGGCAATCACATCAAAGAATGTAATGGTAGTGTGATTCGCTGTGTAATAATGATGTCTGTACTCTTTCAGTACTGGCCGTTCTTATTAAGAACCTTTTGAAGTAATCCCCGTGGTTCAATTAGAAAGCATTGCTCTAGGTGCTGACCTGTGAGGATTGAGTAGTTGCGCATTAGTATATTTTAAATTACAAACAATGTAGCCCACTATTTTCCAAGATAGGTCTTGTTCCACTCCCCACAGGTCTCATCAAAGCCTACCTTCCTGCACTCTGTATGACTGTGTGAGTGCATAAAGATAAGGTAAAAATAGAAAGGAAAACAAAAACAAGCAGTTATGATCAACAGATTCTTTACTTGACTTTTCTATATTGGGCAAATAGCAGCACCTCACTGTGTCGTACATACAAAAAATTATCCATGGGTTGCAGTGGAGACAACAGATTTAGCTCCAGAAAAAATTAAGAGACCACTGCACCTTTTTCTTTCCTTTCCAAAAAATGTAAAAGGAAAGTTTTGAGTGAGGAACAGAAGCATTCAGTTTGCAGTGGTCTCTTAATTTAAACCCTTCAAAACCTTCCTTTTCAACTTTTTGGGAAAGGACAGAAAGTGAAGATGTCATCGATGTAAGCCACTACGTTCCTCCCCTACATATCCCAGAAGACTTTGTTAAGGAAAGCCTGGAATACTGCAGGCACATTGGCTAAGCCATATGGCATCACGAGGTATTCATAGTGAATACTTCATAGAGGTATTCATGCTGAATGCGGGTTTCCATTTGTCTCCCTCCCGGATACACACCAGGTTGTATATGCTCCATTCCACTGGCAAGACCACCGAGTTGGCAAGGGGTGGTGTCTACCACCCTACAAACATTTCTTGCTACCCCACTCGCCTCCCCAGTTGTCAAGAGTGGCTGCTATAATATATTCATATTTTCTTTTCTTTCATTAGTTGTTAATCTCTATGGTAATCTGTTCCAATATCTTTGAGTCCCCTCTTCCCTGTAGCGTGCCTGGCCTGCTCCTGTCACCGTGCTGCTCCACCCCCCTTCCAGTAAAAACACTGGGCATCGATCCTTAAAAAGCAACATATGCAACAGAGCAGTCAGGATCGCAGTAAACTAGCCTAGCAGTAATGAAAGCATGTACTGCTGCACATGTTTACTAAGCTGGCAAAGGGGCATTTAGCAATGTTGATGTAGCTTGCTATGGATAATTAAATTGTTAATTTCATCTGTGGAGAAAGTTAAGGTTTATCAACAGTAATCTCTGTACATCTCTATAACATCATAAATTGGTTGTGTGGTCATATGTGATTCTTTGCCAGTGGTTGGTTAGCGCATTGAATTTCTACTCTATTTATATCCTCAGTACATTCAGTGTTTGTGTATTTCAAGCAAAATAGGGCATTTATTGATTTATGTATCTTGGCAGAATAATATAAACAATGTCTCAAAGTAAAATACTGCATTTTTCCCCTCGATGCTCAAGTTGTAATACTTAGGGAACTCCCAACACCCATAGAGATTTTGCACACTGGAAAGACTCGTCCCAAATTTTGAACACATGAACATCAAAGTGTAGAACATGTATGTTATTTATTAGCAAGACATCACACTCTTTGTTTTCAGAATCTGGATTTGTAAAAATCAAGTCGACATAACAAACAATAGAATGATATGCCACCAAGGGCTGTCACGATAATGAAATTTTGGTTGATGATGAATTGTCTTAAAAATAATTGTGATTCAATATTTAATTGTTTATATTGTAAATTGTATGGCATTATTATTGTCTGAGACAACTAATATTGTTGGCCCAAAATGACATGTGATGCATCTGGAAATGGTGCTTATAATTTGTGGTATTTCCACATTTGAGCGCCACCTTTCTGGTGCAAAATTCGCCTCTTCTAAATTATTGGTCTCACCTTTCAATGCTCAGTTAATTAATTCAGTTAAAATGTACAAGGATGATTAATTTCATATTCAAATGTTAATATTCAATAGGACAAAAAATATTACTATCCATGCATTGTAATGAACATATTCTAAATAGACAACAAGGATGGAAATGACAAAAAAGGTTAACTTACAATATTAGTAAAACTATTTTACACATGCTTAAGTGTCTTTTTTTTTCTTTTGACGATCAGAGTTGATATGACAAATCTTTAAAATATTAATGTTGCAAATTTTTTGTGCTGTCAAATGATTTAAATAATTCATTGTGATTAATCGCAAAAAAATATTCTGTAGATAATCACGATGAATCGCAATTTTCGAATGTGTTCAAATATTGCCTTTAATACACACTTTTTGGTTTAAAAGCAATGCATCATGGTACAGACATACTTTGGTTTACTGCAAACTATAGACAGTGCTTGACTTGGAATTAAATAAATGTTGTCAATGTGATTAATTAAGTTTAATATACACACAATGTCAGTCCATAACTTACCACAATAACTGGCTGCATCTAAATGCAGCCCATGTAAGTCAAAACATAATCTTGCCATCTCATATTGTTTTCTGGATTAATGCACGAAGCACAATATCTGCTGTTAGTCTACTGTATAAAACACATATCAGCCCTCTTATCTGGACAGCTATATGGTGTGCAGGCATTTAACTCATTGAATCACACCTGGTCAAGCTATTGTCCTTTGGTGTTAAGGATGAAATGTGGCTAGAATGGGGTTCAGGATAATGCCTGTAAACATGAGATTTCCTGAAAGATGTTAGATACAACCAAATAGTTCATAAAAGTATCTCTATTTAATTGTTCCAAAATTCAGCCAAATGCATGAGGTATGCTACTTGAATAGGCAATCGCATAATGTAGTCATGGTAGCTAGAGATGTTATATACAAACATTAAATCAGGGTACTTCATGCAGATCTGTAATTCATGCAGAGCACAGTTGTTTGCTAACTTCATGAGAAAATACTTTGGTGGAAACATTAATGTGTTGCTCAGGTTAGCAAAAACATTAAATAATGACAACTTATCACAACCACAAGCAAAGTGTTAGCAGGTGCATTCATGCAACAGAGTTAGGGTAGCAATGGCTAGCATTCTCGTTTGATGTGTTTTTGTAGTGAGACTGGTGTGCGGGATGCAAGGAGAGACATCCCATTTCCTCACATCCATTGCACAAATGCATGTTTGGCCTACTAATGTGTTTTTAGGCTGTTGCTAACGGGTTTTTAGGCTAGCTAAACAATTCTTAACTAGGTTTAAACATACTGAAATTAAGAAGCAAATAAGTTTCAGTAAATGATCTACGCCTATAACTTTCCGCAGAGCTGCCAAACAATCTTCTGCACCCATGCACTAGACATCCTAACTGATGGAAACAGTCATGATCCGTGTGGCATTTGTTGAGACGTTTCTAACATTGGATAACAGAAAGGGCTGGCAATATTGCATAAACGTGAGGCACCGACTTGTGCCCAATTGTACTGCCAGGGTACTCACCCCTTTTCAGCTCCACGTCTGAGCCAAGGAGCATCCCTTTTGGGAGGGCCCCTTTCCCTGCAGAACAGGCACAGCACCTGACGACTCCGGCGTTCTCTTTCCTCCGCGGAGAGCCTGGTGATCCCCAGCACCATGGCCTCTGGTTCTGGCTCCACTTAATTGGGTAGGAGCTGCCCATCAATGGCAATAGCATGGAAAATGATGGCGTCCAGCGACATGGGACTGCTTATTCCCACCAGCTCCATCTGGACCTCCACCCACAAACCTTTGCAGAAGGCGGTCCGCAGAGCCTGCTCATTCACCCTGCTGGACGCCACCACCCTCTGGAATCTCAGGGCATTCCTCAATGCCGAGCTGTTCCTTTGCCTCAAATGCAGATGCCGCTCGCCCCCATCCCTACCCTCAGCAGAGTGCTCAGAAACCTGGAGAAAACCCTCAGCTCCCCAGAACCGCTATCCCACATTGCTGTTGTTAGTACACTGGCGAGGTGGAGCATTGGATAGGAGGGAGAGGTGCCATGCCACACGGAGCAGATGTTACACTCTGTCAATGTATCACACACATCGTCAACTTACACCTAACTCCAAAAATGTGTCGTCTGCTGCTAGAAAACTGATTCAGTCAACCCAATCCTCAATATTCCCAGATTGGATGCAACCACCCTACAAATTGTCTGCACCATTCCAGAACCTCCTGTTAATGACTTCCATACCTCTACTGATGCTCTTTTCCACAAACTCTTGATTCTTCTTAGCCCGAGTATACTTATTGACACAAGAGCTATTGAGGGTACTGAACTCTACTGGCATAGTTTACATATCAAGCCAACTATATCTCTATCAATGGCCATGCCTCAGGCTGCTTCAGTTAGAAAGGATGTCCCCAGGGCTTTGTTTTTGGGCCCCTTACTTTCAATCTTGCTTTGTCAAACACACGCAGATCTGACTTAGCACCAAATTCTTCCTCAACTAATGTTGTTCCAAGACATTTTTGCCACAAGTGCATGGAAGGTCTGGTGGAACAATCCATCAAACTTGGCCTTCATTACCCAATAAGAAAGTCATTGTAGCTTTGGGGCAAAACATGTCTTTTGCACCCAAGTCCCAAGCTTGGGTGCACAAGACACAGCTGAGCTGTCTTGATACTGCTCTGTTTCAGGGCATAACAAAGCAGTTACTGCTTCACTTAAACATCATTATTGTGATAAAAAAATGTAATTGGAAATTAAAACAGTCATGGCCGCAGATGGTCCAGTGGTCAGACTGCTGCCAGGGAAGATTCAAATTGGATTTGTGTATGGTACAAGGATGGCACGCATGCACATTTTGACAGTAAGTTGCACCACTAGTGGCAGTAGCACAAGCTTGTAGCTTTTAATTAAGTACAACTTTGCTGGGGATTCATGGTCGGGGATGGTGGCCAGGCATATAGGTCACCAACTCTGAACCAAATGCTTGCAAGTTTGAATCAAGATAGATTGAAACTGTTTTTGTAACCCTATCTTTAACCATAATCCTAACTTGAACCACACTTGCAGTAATTTCTAACCTTAACCAGTTTTTGTTGTCTAACCTTACCCCTAACTTTAATCCTAACCTTAACCACAGCCTGAAATTGCAAACCTTAATCCTTAAGCAATGTTTGTAGCAAATTAAAACCCATATTTGGCAGTCCATACTATCTTGTATAGTTGCACGTTAATATTTAAGGGACTGTATTGGCTATTGCCCATTTACTGCTGCAGCATTGGATTTACCTTTCCCCACTAAATCATTAACAATTCTGAAGATATCTATGATGTATCAGTAGAGCTGACATTGGGACTGATGGAAGTGGTTTTATTGAGTGCAGGCAGAATCCCAAAGTCAGCTTGAAAATCTGCTGGCGAGAGACCCCTAGTCATTTTGTTAAACCACGTCTGAATTTGAACGCTAACTAGAATGGAAAGTAAGATTCATTGCTTTTATGAATGGTAAATATGTCTGATTTGAGCATGCATAACTAAAATAATGTTAATACAATAGCTTGCTAGCTGACTAGCTAAGGAAGTTACATTATTTTAGTGTTGTATGTTACATGCCCGCATCAAATTTCTATATTTTGATAAAGCTGAGACTTGATTAGATTTAATTGACAACAAGTGTGTATTTACATTATCAAAGGTCTCAGTAGAACTCGTGCTCATAGGCACCAAATCTACCCCTACCAAAACTGGCAACCCCATCATCACCATTGTCTCTCCCTCCCCATGATGTGTAACAATGGTATCGATCTGGATTAATTTGACCACCCAGTAAAACACACTGTCATGTCCTTATTTAATTCATCCCTCTCCCATGAAACACTTGCACGCATTTGTCTCCTCCGAACTACTGCAATTCCATAAACAGCGTTCTCCATAAGCTCCAAATGGTTCAAAAGTAGAAGGCAGACTTTCCGTCTACACTTATAACCCCTATCTCAGTTCTTCTCCATTACCAGCCCAAACATACAATCCATTCACCCACTACAGGCCACCATGTTATCCCTGGAGACAAGCTCTGCAGCTTCAGTGAAGCTTCAGCTTCAGAATATCTCCAAGGCTCTGGAACTCCCTCCAGCCATATGACCATATGACTATAAATCCTTAACTACCTTTCAGACACTCCTTAAACCCCTCTATTATAAGGCCAACCTTTAAACAACCAAACCCACCACACACTTTCTTCTTCACATACTCATGCACACACAAACACACCCAAACATATGCACAAAACGTGTTCCCTTATTCATATACTGTTATATATGATTCACTGTATATATATATATATATATATATATATATATATATATATATATATATATATATATATATATATATATATATATATATACAACACTCTTTCCATTCCTTATTAAGCCCGTCCCACTTTTTGTTTCATGTTGTGTTTTGACTCAGTTTTTTCTATGAAATGTGTCCATGCAGCGGCACATAAGTCTTGTGTACTTTTGGGGAATATTCACATGCCTATGTATTACGTCCCTGCATTGTGTTCAATAGATTACTTCAATGCTTTGAAGTACTATTTTCATGACCCTCAAAACGCGGATGATGAAACCCACTGGAAGATGTGCAGCACGCGATAGTGGTTGAGGTGAGTAGGTTGGTACTTCCCTAACATAAACAAAACGCAGGAAGCGCATTTTGAGTGTAGTAAGCGATTGGCTAATTGATACATTTTAAATGTCCTGTGTGGTCTCCTTAGTAGGGCAGATGCACGAGTTCCTTACATGGCGGGTGTTGACGCCCCTAGTGCAGGGGAGGCCGCTGCTAATATTTGTCAAGGTCAATTAATGAATGCGGTCTACAGCTGGCTGAATCCCAACACGCCCGCGGGGCTCATAAATTTTACAGAAAACACATAAAAGACCATTATTTGATGTCCCCCAATTAACATCATGTGATTATTTTTTCTAAATTCCTATTTGATCAATTGCGTAAGATGCCAGAACTAGTAGATAGCTCCAATATGGCAATCATTGGGCTAATTATCATTTGGGTTTAGCCTAATGTTTTCAAATATAATTTCTTTATTTACCTAGGTTGGAGCATCTTCATATCCTCTCTTAAGGAGTGGAGACGTGCCTCTAGCCGAGCATGCTATCTTGCGCTCAGCTCAAGTGATGGTGGCGAGTTGCTGCACCTTTAAGGCAATGAAGATGAAAAGCAGCTGCGGAGGAGGAGGCGAGGGGTATTCCATAATGCTCTGAGCCCGTGTAGTTTAGCGCAGGGACCAGTGTGATTTGTACGGCTGCGGGAAGATGCGTGTGCTTGTTGCTTGCTGGATGGAGAGAGGCGGTGAAGAGGGAATTCGTTTTCAGTACAGCTAACAACTATTGCCTCCTGCTTGAAATTTTTTTTTTTCCAAATACAACTTTATGCATTTTTTTCACTGAAAACTTTTAGTCTCATTATTTATTTATAGTGTTTTATTTATTTTTTAATTCGAAATATTTTAACTTCATTCTTTATTTTTTACATTTGATTTGTAAATTCCACCTGTGCACATTGCACTTGTCCCTACACTTGTGTCGTATGCGTCTTCAGCCTCCAGTCTCTGCTCTGACTCAGCAGCACTCACCTGGACCAGGAGCTAAAGAAGGCGAGTCCCGCATGTACCTTACAGAGCATCTCGCCCAGACGCGGGGAAGACTGCATTAAGTGACGGTGTGGCTATTTCAAAGGAACCGTACTGTTGGATCTTAGCCCTTACCTTACTACAATCAGCAGAAGCTAATACCTCCTCTTCCCAACGTGGAGAGGGAAAGAGAGAGATTTGTGCAGACTATCGTCTACTGCAATTAACATATTGAAGAAATATAAAGAATCCCTAAGAACGAAAGTGTGTGCAGTGAAAAGAAGAAAAAGCATAGCTTGGATATTGAACGGAGCGGGGCATGTGGATATTGGCTATTATCTTTTTCCAGTGCATCTTGAATGGTGAGTTGTGCTAAATTAAAATACTTGATTTACTTATTGTAATGTACCTCTTAACAAAAGTTACAACATACAGCCTGCAATAGGCATGTGTCTTGATAAATTATTTGCGGAAGCAATATATTCATTTTGTGGGGTGAATAAACAGGTAAAGGCTGTTGCTATGTCAATTAGAACCCAAGAGGAGAGCGAGGTTGGATTGGGCAGAAGGGCTACTAGCTGTGTAACGCCTGTCAGTCACATCCAGGTCATTATACCAAATGAGTTCACAATGTTAAACACTAATAAAAAACTAAATTAAACTAGGCTTTTAGGCTTTTGTGTGTGGGGGTTTGAACATATTTTATGTTAAGACATTTCTAGAATGTAGTGTTACAAATAATATGTGGGGCAAAGCTTATAGTACATTTCTTAGGTTAGGCTTAAATAACAAGTAACCCTTTTTTCTGTTTGGTCTAATATTACTTTGTCACATTTCTTTTATAAAAGGACATTTATTGAAATTGTATATTTCGGTTTATTAACCTGCTTGCAAGGTACATTTCATATTTAGTGATATCACATTTTGTTTCATTGAAATAATTACCAATTTAGGATTATTATCAAATTCGCACATTTACATAATAAAAATGTAATTATGTAAATGTAAATTTTCTTAAATAACAGCATAATCAGAGGTCAATTAGACTTACATTGTGTGTTACTTAATTGTAAAAATGAAATTATTTTCTCTAGGCAAATGCTGTATGTAGATTAATTTAAAGGGTTTTCACTGCAAAAAATACTCTTGGAAGCAATAGAAAATGCGATAGGCCAAATATGTTTTTATATAATAATAACATTAACTTAAATAATCTAAAGATATACTGAATACATCTGTGTTTTTATAGAATCTTTTTTCTTTAAAATCAGTATTGGATCCTGTTAGATAATTCAGAAAAAGGAAATAACTGGGATGGTGCTGTCTTTTTGTATTCTTTATGACGTTACACCCGCCATATTAGAAGTAAAAACATGGTGGCAGCATGAAAAAAAAATACTGTTCAGGCCAGTCACTTATCGCCCATGTACCTATTTTCCTACTAAATCAGTTAATCCCACTCCTTTTGTTTTACACAATGCAAAGGTGATTGGCCTGTAATTTCCCAAAATAATGGGCTTTTGGGTTGGGGGTGCCTGAGCAATAATGAGTACAGTAGGGGTGTGTTTGAGAGTGGGGGGGCAAGAAAGGGGTTCAGGAACATAGGGGGTTGGGGATGTGTGATAGAAAGAAGCCAGTTTACATGTACACCGAGGGGAGAGAGGAAGATGCGTCAACCATAGATGACAGGAAAAAAAAACATTTTTGGGCCATGCTTAAGGGCTGAATAAAGCAGTGGTTGTTTGTCAAAGAGAGTACAGTACAGAGGGCATGTAAAATGAATTTCAACGCAACTGAGGCATACCATACTGGTTCTAGACTGAGCACCTGTTCCATAGTATGGCATTTATTACAAATATAAATAAATGATGTAAAATAAACCTTTGTGTGAAATGTGGGCTCAATCTCGCTCTTAGTTTTTGAACAGTTTCACATGGTGTGTTTTGACCAGCAGGCTAGAGCTTTGTAAAATGGCTGCTCCTAAAGCGTTCAGCATGGAAACTTTGAATGAAAACACCATTCTGGAAACTGATGTAACCGGTGTCGATGGTTGATGTCGATGGATTTTCATTTTGTTGACAGAGCTAAAGCAAAAGTCACCTTGAAATCTTTGAGGTTGCTATATTTGTTTTGTGGGGAGGATTTAATGCTTCTATCTAAAGCAAAGATTTAAAGATTTATAGAACATACGGCTTTTGAACAATATCCAAATGGTCTTACTGTAGTGTTGCTTGTGACATCCAGCTATTTTGCACAGCATTTTATTCATCCTTGATTTGTATCTTTTCAATGTACAACAAGAATCCATATCACAAACAGGCGTTTAGGGTTCAGGTTGAGCAGCACCTGCTCCTGAGGTGGTCTCTATGGAAACATGGATAATGAGTGTTGGTGCAGTGTGGGCAGGGCCAGAGCGAGGCCACGTTCTGGGCAGGTGACCCCGGAAGTTCTTCCCCACAGATTAGCCCTGTAAACCTGCAGCCCTGTGATCATTTTCAAGATAGTGAGGAATTTGAAGATTAATATTGTATATTTAGAATATGTTGCTTATTTGTCCATCATTTCTGTGATCATTATTACCAGGTTATTGGTATATTTTCTCAGGATTGCCTATCCCAATTTGTGAAATTATGCATAATAAATTAATTAAACATTAATTTGTTTGCATTATGCAGAATTATGCAGGTTTCCATTTTCAAAACTTCAAACTAATCTTGTCTGTGGAATTGGAGATAGTAAAAATACATCAATTGTATCAGATTTTTACTGTTTAAAAATCATGGCAAAGTTAATTTCAACGACACTTTTGACTTTTATGTACTCTAATCACTAAAGCTCAAATATAACAACAGTTCTATCCATGGAAAGGCAATGGCATTTACTTCAGCAAGCCACAGGGGAAATCGGACACAAGCTCAATTGGACTCTAATAAGCAATACAAATACAACAATGCTCCTTAATTGGCACTCAGTATTTCTGTGTGTGTGTGTGTGTGTGTGTGTGTGTGTGTGGTGTGGGGGTACAAAAATATGCTATCTTCCTCAGTAAATTCAAACAAGAACAATCATTGTGTATGTACTCGATAACCTATTTAGTCAGAAATTTGTGCTCTGCCATCAAAACAGAAAGAAACAGTGTTTCAGATTTTCCAAACTCACATAAAATAGTAAGAGTTCCTTCATCTGTGCAGGGAGACTCCTGTTGGGAAGATTAAAGCTATCCTAGGCCTGGCATCTGAATAGCTGTCAGTATCAGTTAGACTGCTCGTTTAGAACATGAATAGCCCAGGGAACCAGGCTACAGGATTAACCTTGATAAAGCTGTCATGACCACAGAGATTTTAATCAACCCATCTGGGAGATCTACAGAGAGATAGATCCAGGTTTGGGGTAATCATACTAGACATGTTGACTTAGTAATTGGGTGGTGTGTTTTGTCATTGCAATCTGGGACAAGTGAGTGGTAGAAAAGGACAGTTGTATTTTGAATGTAACTGTACTTGTGAATACTGAATGGTGTTTAGAACAAAATGGAGGAATATGTAGGTAACTCTGTCATTGTGAACGACAAGTCTATCTTCACAACCTACACACAGTGTGGAGAGAGAACCGACTATACCGCACACTGAATCTTTTTTTAAATCAAGATACTGTATTTGCATTGTATTTTTATAGCTCATATGTGTGTATATATATATATATATATATATATATATATATATATATAGATATAATTCATCAGTTCATATAGAGCTCAGTCTATGTGATTGTTTCAGACAATAAAACATACTTCTGTCACATGCACAACCGTGCACACATGCACACACGCAGAAAGCTGGTTACCTGACTGGTATTAGAGATGACTCTAGGACTACACTGCAGTAACATTAGGCTTACCCAAGATGGAGTAGCCCTGCTTGGGAGGGAAGTGCAGAGGGTGGTGGAGGAGGGGGTGATGGAGAGGAGGGAGGGATGGAGAAAGAGGAGTGGAGCGGATGTTTTCTGAAGCATCAGAGAATGGCTGTGACCAGGAGGGAAGAGAGTGATGACTAGTCATCTGAAAAATAAAGCCTTACAGAATATATCCTTCCTGTAAAAATGTGCATGTGGCAAGTATTTGCAACATCTAAAACATGTGCAAGATGAATGTAATGACATGTAACATATCCCTGAGGTTGGAGTTGGCTGTTACATCCAGAACAGACTGAACCATATAATGGATGCACATTGAAATGTTAACTGTTTCATTTAACCCAGGCCAGATTTCTTATGGAGATGATGGTGTGCAACTAAGCAGAGAGAGAGAGGGAGAGGGAGAGGGAGAGAGGGAGAGAGACAAACATACCGAGGGAGACAGAACAAGTCAGCATGTGTTACACACTGTTATCTAACACACTGTAAGTAAGTAAACAATTATACAAGAGCAAGTTTACACATGCATACACAATGCACAATACACACACACAGGTTGTTGGTAGTAAGTCTTGTTTTCTGTGTATGAATAAAACAACAAGATTCGTAGCAGATAGCCTTTGTCAATTGTTTTCCACTTAGCTGGCATGATAATGTTACTATTGTTAAAGTGGGGCTCGGCTAACGCACTAACCATTCAGGACAGGAGCAGCTAATCCAAATATACCACAGCTAGCCTGTAAGTAGGATGCCCTCAGTTATGCATAAAACTATTGTCCTGCTTGTTAGTTGTGCTTGTATAACAAACAACCTGATTTACCAGAAATGTACCCCCAGAAATGCTATCCTTGTTGAGCATAATAGGCGCTCCTGTACCTTTGAGATGCATGTTACTAATGATGGCTTTGGAAAATGACTCTGCTATTAAGAAAACATTGTAAGACCAATATCTTATGTAGGCTCTGGGAAACAAGTCTTCTTGGGTGATTGGCTTCCACAGCTTCAGATGATAGGGTGTTGAGGCAATTTGGACAGACAGTAGCTTGGAGGGGCAGTATAGATGAATCAGCCAAATAGAAATGTCAGATAAGTCAGACATATTCAGCTCAACATAATATCCTTGATTGCCGTGTATGATGAACGTATATTGTGCAAGTGATTTATCTCAGACCGTGCATGCTATCTTGAAGATGCAGGCTTTTTATGGTTTGCCAATTAAAAAAATATAATTACAGCAACCTCAAAATGTGGCCATGGATATGTTACCATTTAAATGAATACTGTAAAATTAGTTTGTACTAAAGATAAAAATTTAATTGTATAAGTTTATGTCGTTCAAGAAAAAGTTTTACTCTTTTGTAAAAAGAAACAGACATCACATTATGCTATCTTCTATATTGATCTTAAGGTAAGTGGACTACCATTGCAGTACATAGTGTAAATATTTATAGGGAAGCCCATTACTTATAAGATATGCATTGCAGATACAATTTCTACAGTTCCCCAATCACTGATATTTTTGTCTATTTATTATAAAAACATTTTGAATAGCTACATAGATCCTGTAACTCCTTAATAAATGATCCGTGGTATTTCCATCTAAAATGTTTCCATATGTCAATATGGTACAAATTAGCATTTTAGAGAAAAGCAGGTATGTTATGCAGCGACAAATTCTAGTTTTTGTTAGCGCTGGACAGTTAAAAATCAGGATGGAAGTCTAAAATAAAGAAGTACAGCACTTACATATTTACATTCACATGGAAAAAACATGTGAACCATGTGAAATCTCTGGATGGTCTTCTGTCTATAGAAATGCATTTGGATAGCATAGGATGATTTTGTGGTTTAAGATGCTGACTTCTAATATACATGTACTGCTGTAGCATGGTTTCAAATATTGCCCACTGCTCTCTCTGTGATGGACTCTCTCCATTATTCATTACTCAGATGGAGCATAAGCATTCCTGATAAAATCTAACAACAAATCATCAAAATGATTCTCGAAAAAATGCTTTATTAAAAGGCTGACAAGCCTTTTTTGAATGTTTCCCTTATGAGTTAATGCAGTTGTTAGAAAGGCGATTTGTTACTTTTAAACAAAGCAACACACAAGGTCAATGTGTTATTTCGTATGTCAGCCGGTGTGTATGTGGTTGTTAGCTGCTTGGCTGACTACTGGATGCATTTACGAGGCATATCTGACAAGACCTGATTAGTATTCAAATATAGGCACAATTTCTGTAGCCAGAAATGTGTAACATTTTCAAAGATTCTATACAAATGTCTCATTAAAGTGTTGCTAGCCTGGGGTCCGTTCTTTTTCAGTCTCCGCTCTATCAGGCCTTCCCCAGAAGTGATTATGCTAATTGCTGTTTGATCAGATGATTAAATTATAATTTGATTAATCCTGAGCACTAAACGCTCTGAATACGTTTACGTCCGCCTGGCTGCCTTGCTTTGCAGGGCTAACATCCCCTGTCACTAGGCAAGCAGACATGACAGAGAAATGGAGGGATGACCAGAGAATCATTGAGGAAGAAAAAAGAAACAAACATGATTTATAGGAGAGAAAAAAATCTAATGATTTAGTCTTGCTTTACAAAAGTTAACAAAAGATAATTGTTATTATTAGTAAATATATTTTAGTCAAGCCATTTTGTTATGTGAGTTGTGAACAGCATAACCTGAATTCATGGTGCTGCCATCATCATTTTAGTGATTTCCTTGCTTGTCAGTTAGCCATGTGTCCAACACAATAATTTGTGTTGTGATGTAGGCTGTCGCATGGGTAATATCTTTGGCTTATAAGGTCAGTATTCTGTGTGTCCCCTAATGTCCATTACCTTCAGGTGTCCTTTGACTGGAACGACTGCATTTTCAGATGTGTAATGTCCAATACTCTCTACACAGGTGCAGGCACACACACACACACACACACACACACACACACACACACAGGTTTCTTCTTCAAACCCTGTTGGGACCAGGAACAAACATTTATAATTCCCTAGCTATAAACCTTACCTTAACACTAACCCTAACAAATCCTTACCCTAACCTTAAACCTTACCTTACACAAACTTTGTCCCCACATGCACACATATAGACCTAGTTCACCAAAACACTAGTTTCACTATATACAATTCTTTGGGGACTGAAATGTTTTTTTATTAAAAAGGAGCCTCTAACCCCAACCTCAAAACCTTAATCCTGACACTAAATGTAAACATAACCCAAACCTCAATAACCATAAGACAAACACTTTTTTCAAAATGGGGACAGGAAAAATGTCCCTTATAGTAAATTGTTTTGTTGATTTTACCACAGTTTAAGGATTTTCTCTGCCATTATGCAGTGAAACCCTCACTAACCGAAGGTTACCTAAATATAGTAATAGAGATGACTAGGACTACACTGCAGTAACATTAGGCTTACCCAATATGGAGTATCCATATCTGTGGGGCAAGTGTAAAGGGTGGTGGAGGAGGGGGTGATGGAGAAGAGAGAGGAATAGAGAGGGGGTGGAGTGCATGGGCATGTTTTCTGAAGCATCAGGGAGTGGAAGTGGCCTGGAGGGAAGACAGTGATGTCTAGTCATCTGACCCACAATCCCTTTTAACCTCAGGACTTACATTTTCTGTATTCTCGTGTTTGTCTCTAGGTACTGTCACTAGCTGTAACAGCTCTTTAATTGTTTGGATGCACATTACCAACAACATGACGATGCCGCTATTCTTTCACTATTTTTAAAGGGATTTTGATTATTATTATCAATATTATTAAACATTTATTTGTTTTTGTAGATGCCTATTTTGGAGACAACACATTTCATTGAAACAAAATTAAAGCGATGGAGTTATTTCTGGTACACAGTAAAATAAGGTGTTTACCAAAAACACTCGGAAATGGAATGCGTCATCTTGATACATTCAACCATTAATAGTGTGTTATTTAGATTTTTACTGTGATTTTCTATTGTCTGCGTTTTTGTAAGAATGTGATTCAAAGCAGTGGAAGTGCTGGTGCTGCACACCTTGTGGATGTTCATACAGAGCCTTTTCTGCACCGCATACTGTAATCCCCCAGTTCATTCATACCTGCTGGATCCCATGTCCAATTGGACCTATACCATAAATCTCACCTGAACTCCATACAAAAATCTGCTCATATCGACTGGCCTCGACCTGTCCTGAATCTCGAGCTGTCCTGAATCTCGAAAGGCCCTTTGATTGTGTTTTTAGTCTTTAGTTTTTAGGCCTATATAATGTTGTATTCATTGTTAGCTTACTGCAAGCCTAAACGTTCATTTTATTATCTCTATTTATCTTAGCTCTTTTGTTCTGAATAAAACTTGTGTCTAGGAAGTAAATCTCAATCTCAATCTTACTTATTAACTTGAAGAGATACAGATTCATTTTCATAATGGTGGTCATTTAATTTCTCTGTGGAGTAGCTTTTTCAGACTTTAACATCCAGAGCATTGTAAATGTTTGTTGTAGGGTTGTCAAGACTTGTATGTGAGGTTGTGTGCTTAACTGCATGTTTAGCTTCGTAGCAGCAGTTGAGGGAGTTTGTTTAGCCTTTAGTAAACAGAGTTCCTCTGTTTCCACATCATGCCAGCTTTCAGTCATACTATCTTCTCTCTCTCTCACTCTCTCTTTGCTTTCACCTTTCTCTATCTCTGCTCTCTCCTCTCTATAATTCAGACATCAGTGGCTCAGTGCTGTAAATGATTAAGATCTTTCAGGCATCCCTCAGGATCTCCTCACTCCTGTTCCTTGCTCATGTAAATGAGCATTCAGATGCATCAACTAACCCACTTGAATAGAAAAAAAGAGAAAATGACGAGAACGACTCTCCTCTCATCACGCGTCCTCAGGAGGATCCACATCAGAGGAGGATATCATTGGTTTTACATGGCACCAGAGCAGAGTACCACTAAGCATACTGCTCAGTATTATTCATGAGAGCAAATTGGGAGCCAGGGAGTTAGTCGGCAGTAGTGGCGGGCAGGCAAGGGCCTTTTCGCTCTTGGGCTATAGCAACGCGCCTCTTGCTGTGTAAGCCCTGGGGGCAGGGGAGAGGAGGGGTGCATGGGGGTGCATGCTCATTGTCAGGGCCCCCGTCCTATCCTACCCTCTACACCCCCAGCCCCGCCTTACTCTCCCCTCTCTCTTTGCGCTCTGCCTTAATTACGTACAACTACAGTCTTGTGCCATATCAAGGCCTGTCAATGTGCCACAGCCACTGGTAGTCACTGGTGAAGACCAGCACTGGACCTGACCAACGCACAGATAAAGCCTCCCTCGACTCTGTTCTCACAAAGCATGGGAATGCTTAATGGTGAACAGCAGCAACCAATAATACAGCCACTAGTCCGAATGGACTGGTGCACACAATATGCAGGGTAAGGGAGTAACGGATTACATTAACAAAAAACTGACATCTGTTGCCCTACCATTAAATATAACTTAATCAGATTACAGATCCTTCAGAAAAACTAAGTGGTTAGTTCTTGGATTACTTTTAGAAATAATTGTCACAATGTGTTTCTGGTTACTAACAAAAGCTTACAGTATTGCAAAAGTTGCATGCTTTATTGTGTTGAACAATGTTCACCAATGGCACACAAAAGCAGACATGCTTATCTGTATCAGTATCTTGCAAATACATTTTCTATTTTCTCCAGCTTTTCCTCTTAAAACAGAGAATATCTATGTTTATATTAGACTACCAATATACAGACTAGTAGCCTAAGCCATACAAATAAGCTACACCAAGGTTTTCATTAATAATTTTCATATTTCAGAAATTACTTGTTTGGGTGGTTACCACAGTAGATAGTAAAAGCTGTCACAACCTTATAGATAATGCATATTTGGTTTTGATTTAGGATGAAGTCAAACCAATCATGTCAGACCTTTATTTTCTTTAGAGATAAAAAAGCTGTAATATGTTATTTTTTAATGCAAAATCTTTATCTAGAATCACTGTGATATGTACGTCAGCTAGCCAAGAAATTCCAAGTTTGAAATCCGGTAGTTTTGATTAAATGGGGCACAATAGTGAACCATTTTTGGGGAAGATTTGACTTGACAGCATAACCTTGACTAACTAATACTTTGTCGAAGCACCTTTTGAATTTATAATAGCACTCAGTCTTTTTGGGTAGGAGTATTAGCGTGGCACATCTTGACGTGGCAATATTTTCCCACTCTTTTTTGCAAAACCACTTCAAATCTGTCAGATTGCAAGGACATTTCCTGTGCACAGCCCTCTTCAGATCACCCCAAAGATGTTCAATTGGATTCAGGTCTGGACTCTGGCTGGGCCATTCCAATTCTTTAATCTTTTTCTGGTGAAGCCTTCATTTTGTGGATGTGAGCTTTGGGTCATTGTCGTGCTGAAAGGTGAACTTCCTCATCATCTTCAGCTTTCTAACAGACGCCTGAAGGTTTTGTGCCAAAATTGCCTGGTATTTGGATCTGTTCATAATTCCCTCGACCCTGACTAAGGCCCCGGTTCCAGCTGAAGCAAAACAGCACCAAAGCATGATGATGCCACCACCATGCTGCACTGTGAGTATAGTGTTCTTTGGGTGATGCGTAGGGTTGTTTTGGCGCCTAACATATATTTTGGAATTATGGCCAAAAAGTTGAACCTTAGTTTCATCAGACAACACATTTTCCCACATTCTTTTGGGTGACCAGATGTTTGTTTTTGCAAACAACAGCCGGGCTTGGATGTTTTTCTTTGTTTTTCCATCTTGCCACTTTACCCCATAGCTCATTCATATGAAGAATTCGGGAGATTGTTGTCACATGTAGCACACGGCCAGTACTTGCCAGAAATTCCTGCAGCTCATTTAATGTTGCTGTAGGGCTCTCGGAAGCCTCACTGACCAGTTTTCTTCTCACTTTTCATCAATTTTGGAGGGACATCCTGTCCTTGGTAATGTCACTTGTGGCATATTTTCTCCACTTGATGATGACTGTCTTCACTCTGTTCCATGGTATATCTAATGCGTTGGAAATTCTTTGTACCCTTCACCTGACTGATATCTTTCAACAATGAGATCCCTCTGATACTTTGTAAGCTCTCTGTGGACTATGGATTTTTCCCTGAGATGCAACTAAGAAAATGTCAGGTAAATCCTACTAGAACAGCTGAGCTTTATTTGTGATTAATCAGAGTCACTTTAAATGATGGCATGTGTGTAATTACTTCAATTTATCATGAGTTTGAATGTGATTGGTTAATTCTGAGCACAGCCACATCCCCAGTTATTATTGGGTGTGCACACTTATGCAACCAGGTTATTGTAAGGTTTTTATTTTTCATTTTTCCCCCTCAAAGATTTTAGTTGTTTTTTCAAGTGAATTGTTCACATTATAGGTCACATTAAAAGTAGAAAATTTCTGACGTGATTTAACTTTGTCTCATACTTTTACATCACAAAAACCTGGCTTTTTAACCGGGATATGTATACTTTTTATATCCCCTGTAGGTCTCCATATGTTCTCTTGAATAAATAGTGCCAAAGCAAGCATTGTATTAATGGTTATGTTCTATGTGAAACCACTTTTTTTTCATATACAATACGCTACTTTGCAACATCTCTAAACTTCCACACTCAAGCTAACAGCAAGGTGCTTTTTCAAAACAGCGGAACTGTGGTGCTGACCTCAGTGGAGTTTACTAGCTGGCAAAAAGCACAATTTATGGTATTTAACAAAATGTTTCGAGAATGTGCAATCCCCTATTGTGTTAATAAAATGAAATCTAGCAAATTGTCTGAAAGATAGGCCGTCATTTCGAATGTTATCAGTCAGGGAAAATAATTGACGTGGCCGTTCCCAACAGTATCAAAACTGTGCCAATGGTCCGTAGTAGTAATAATTTCTGTACCTACCCATACTATTCATGCAGAACAAGATTTATGGCAGATTTACTCAAATAGCTATTACAGTATGTGCCTACTTATTGAATTGAGCGTTGTCGATTTGGTCCCTCCAGCCTCTGCCTCTTCCAGTTTCTTTGGGGACATGGAAGCTTTCCAAATCTGCTCGGTTGATAAGAGCTTGAAAGTCACTACCATCTGTTGCGCATGCTGGAGCCAATTCAGCCTCATCCACTGACACATCAATGTTCTCGATGGTATTCTTCTAACGTGAGCTACATTATAGTAAACAAAAACGGTTGCCGGATAAATCCTGCTCACAGACATATTTGTGTTGGTTTACCAGCAGCTAATAGAACTTGTTGGCATTTTCGTTTGAGATTGTAGTTAATACTACCTAGCGTGGTCTACAGTTTAGTAAACAAACCCAGTTGCCAACTAAATCCTCTTTGCAGACAGATTTGTGTCTATTTACCAGCAGATAATAGAACTTGACTACGATCTCAAAATTTTTGTTTGAGATAGAAGTCTATACTAGCCAAGGTGAGCAATACTTTTGTAAACAAAAAAGCCGGTTACGGATACAGCCTCCACACAGATTCATACGCGCAGCAGCTGTTTATATGTTTTCCAGAAGGACTAAACAGTGATAACCATTGAAACAATGTTAGTTTTGACACAAATTATTTTCAGAGAACATACGGAGGAGATCTATATCAATATAACCTGGCGTAATGTAAGAAAAAAGTAATGTATCATATAATTTTGCACGCTATATGCGTTGCCTTGCTCCCTTTCATTGTAGCTGGGAGAAGCTCCCTTTTTAAAAATCATAAACTCACAAAACTGTATAAATTCCCAAAAATAATGTCTGTACAGTCAAGGATTATGGCAGATAACCCGAAAGGCCTCTGGATCAAAAATAGCAAACGTTTCCTTTAAGTACTTTTTCTAAGATCAAAGACCAAAAATTATTTTTGTATTTTGCTTTTCCACAGGCCTAACAGTCACATCATGATCACACATCAACAGCTAAAATGATTCAGATTTCATATGTCACCAATTTAAAAATAGGCCTATAGGAAATCTAGCATGTTAATAATTTTTCACATCAAAATAGCTCATGTTTTTAAAAAACAACACACATAGCAGGTTAAAACATTCTTAGATTACTGATTGTGTATAGGTACAACAATTTCTCAAAGCAATGTTTGCAAGTCATTCTGGAAGATGAATGGGTATTTAATTAATTTAGGTGACTGCAAATCTGACACTTTGTTTTTAATGTACAGATATCACCCAATCATATTATTATGGAAAGTAAGTAGAAAGCAATGTATTGGAAACATGTTTAATCCATATGTTAAAATTGAACTTACTTAATCCTTATAATATTGCCAGTTGCTAAAATGTTATGCCAGACAAGGGATAGTGAGATTCTATACATGTTTAAATGGATATGGACCATGTATTGACTTCACAACTGCCAATGGGCTTGCATAAATGCTACCGATGGGCTCACCTCACGTTTTCATTACAGTGACACGCTTCAACACTGCAAATGGACACGCTTTGGCCATTCATTCCAAACCTGTTGCATTCTACCTCGCAGTTGGACACTGTCAGCACTGCCTAATAAAAGCATATTTCCGTGGCTATGCTTGGTGTTAATCTGTCATTCATCAGTGTCATTGGGCTAGCTGCTAAAGCATTGGCAAATACATGGGCCTATTTATGTTGTGGCTTGTAGCTTGGTAAGTATTGATCCTACATTTACCTACATAAATGGCCTGGGTGGTTTCTCTGGGGCTGATTGAGTAACCATTGAACCTTACATGAGAGAGTTATAAGTGTCTACCATTTTAATGGTTATTCAGTACAAAGAACAACTAATTTCCTTATAGCAGTCTACATGAGGAGCTGGTAGATTCCACATGACTGGTTCACATTTTACTGTTTTCTTCCGTGTTGATGATAACAAGAGTACTTGTAGACTAGGTGAACATCAATAAAACAATGTTCTATCAGTACCACTACAGTGTCTGAATAGACCTAGAAGGCACACACTCACACACATAAAATCCGCCTTGCACATGAGACATGCACACACACATAGACCCACACTTATCTTGACCAGATAAGGGCACTTGCCCTTGAGTTGTCAGTTAGGGCCCTAGCAGTGCCACAGACGGGACAGATCCAGAGACAGACCTGAGTGGACAGGACAGGGAGAGTGCATTAGAGTCACTGGTAATCCACTATCAGAGCCTTCACTATGGGCCTACTCCAACAGAGAGTGACACAACTACACAACCATCCATTATATTACGCCACGAAAAGGCTCTATTCAAACCCCACCAGTCAAACCCTCATTCCCCTCAACTTTTCGAATAGAACAAAATATAAAAAGCACCATACATTATAGATGAGATTGTTTCATTATTGAATAGTATCAATTCGTTCTTTTTGTGGTTTGGTTTGTGGAAAAATAATTTCGATTGAAAGTAATAGGTGGCTGAGCATGTGCTCGAGCATTTAGAAATTGTCTATGTGGAGATGACGGACAGGCCAGTGGACGTGTCTGTACGTGTTTGTCTAAATGAGAGCTGGGCTAGGGAGTGGCCTACTTTGACACAGGAGCCTGATGAATGGAGTATAGGTTGGAAGAGATTTAGTGCCTGTGTACATGGACGCATGTGTCCTGCTGCATCTGCAAGACGACCCTGCCCTAGTACACACAGTATGGTTAAGTGGTTGTGTGTCTTTGGCGGTTCTGTTGTTCCTAGAAGCTATAAGGGATGAAACTGTTATTTTCTCCAGCCCAATCTGTTTGTGTGTGTGTGTGTGTGTGTGTGTGTGCGTGTAGCATTTCCATCATGAAATGACTAATAAAGTATACACAGTCCCCTCCAAAAGTATTGGAATGGTAATGCAAATTCCTTTGTTTTTGTTGTTTACTGAAGACATTTGGGTTGTGGAACACAATCTTATGGACTGATGAGACCAAGATTAATCTCTACCAAAGTGATGGAAAGGCCAAAGTGTGGAGAAAGAAAGGAAGTGCTTATGATCCGGAGCATACAAGCTCATCTGTGAAGCATGGTGGAGGTAATGTCCTGGCTTGGGCGTGCATGGCTGCTTCTGGAACAGGCTCATTATTATTTATTGATGATGTAACAGATGATGGTATTAGCAGAATGTATTCAGAAGTGTACAAAAACATTATGTTTGTCAATTTATGGAGAAATGCATTGAAACTAATCGGGAGGAAGTTTATCATGCAGCAGGACAATGACTCAAAGCACACTTCCAACAAGACAAAGGACTTCATCAGGGGGAAAAAGTGGAAAGATTTAGACTGGCCAAGTCAATCACCTGACCTGAAGCCAATAGAGCATGCATTTTACCTCCTTAAGAGTAGACTGAAGGGAAAAACACCCTGAAACAAACAAGAACTGAAAGAAGCTGCGGTAAAAGCCTGGAATAGCATCACAAATGAAGAATGCAACAGTTTGGTGATGTCGATGAGTTGCAGGCTTGAGGGAGTAATTGCAAGCAAGGGTTATGCCACCAAATATTAAATGGTATATACTTTAAGATGATTTGTACCTTTACTATTGCACACCTAAAAATGCTGTGGTCTAATACAAACGATGATATGTCCTAAGTTGTTTAACACATCTAGATGTGAATACCGGGAAATTAAAGCTGATATTCTGAACTACTGTCTCATACTAATCTTTTAATCTTAAACCCGTATGTCTTCAGTGACCAACGAAACAAAGGAATCTGCCTTGCCGTTCCATTACTTTTGGAGGGGACTGTATTATATACATACACACGCTGACCTTTAATTTAGGTTAAAATCCTTTTTTATTAAATGCACCTTTTCTTTGCCAATATAACTGAGCTTGTGGACTCACCAGTTAATCTCACCCCACAGGTTTTTACTGATTCAGTGCATCTAGAGAAATGCTTTGGATCCTTTTCCGACAGGAAGATCCAACTACAACCAGGTTTTAGCTTCCTGTTAGAGGCAGACTGATTTTGCTCTGATATTTCTTCACATATCCACCACCATACTTTATAGAGTATGTTTTCTGCATAACCATTTCCTTTTTATGCCAAACACACCCCTAGTGTTTGTGGCCAGAAATGTCAATATTTGATTCTTGACCCCAGTTCCAAACCAGTGATGTTCAACTATCTCCAAGAGTTGTTAAGTTACAGTCATGATGAGAGTGTTGGTTTTCTTCTTGTAAATAGCTTGCTAGCAAGGATGTGTCCAATTGTATTTTCGGTTTATTTCTTATTGTATTTGTTTGCAATAAGTCAACCATCGACTGCATCTCTCACTTTCTTTACAATGTAATAGTTTTCTTCATGGATTTTATTGGAAATCATAGGGAGACAGGTGAAGAGTAGAAATAGTGATTAGTAGAGTGAGGTATTAAACTCTGGACTCCTCAATTCTCCAAATGTGATCTTTTTTTTAACTTCCAGAACAATCCTACAAAATACACATGAATTATCTTGTAGGCAGGTTCATCATTGGGACATTTGATTAAAACTTCCTAATTATTGCCCTCATACTGTAGTAATGATTGGTTATTTCAAACACGTAGCTATGTTTTAATAGCATTAGTATTCAAGTAAATAGATGACTTGGCATGTGTCATATCATACCTCAGTGAAACATGAAGTCACTTAAGAGACATTAATGGTACAGTTCAAGTTGAACAGAAGAAGAAAATGGGTTATCATTGGGAAGATAATTCTATTAGATCTGTCTTTTAGAATAACTAGAATTGTTAAAAATCCTATGTTCACCACATATGTTTTTTAAGAACAATGTTATACTGCAGTCTATATGCAGTCATGCTGCAGTTTATCTTCAGTGTACTGCAGTTATACTGATCTCTAATTTTGTTTTGTGAGAGAAATGGCCCAACAAATCAATAGGCTATTGCATTGTTTGGATGGTGGTACCAAAATTTTTACGATCCCCATTAAACAATGTATGTAGCATCCATGTACAGCTATATTTTCCTGGGATCTAGCTAAAAAATATGGCTGGTATGAGCCAACATACAACATTGCCACATCTAGACCAAAAACTAGACTTTCACTCAGGGGTCTTTAAGAGGTTGTTCATGAGGTTGCTCTATTTGCAGAGATTACAGCCGTGCAGATCTTTGGCATTGTAGCTGTGAATTTGTTAAAGGTAATTTTAAGAGATTTCCCCCCATGCTTCCTGAAGCACCTCCCACAAGTTGGATTGATGGGTACATCTTATGTACCATACGGTCAAGCTGCTCCCACAACAGCTCAATAGGGTTGACATCCGGTGACTGTGCTGGCCACTCCATTATAGACAGAAAACCAGCTGCCCGCTTCTTCCCTAAATTGCTGTTGCATAGTTTGGAGTTGTTATTTGGGTCATTGTCCTGTTGTAATTAGAAAATGTGTTCCTATCATGCACCGTCCACAGGGTATGGCATGGTGTTCAAAATTGAGTAATGGCCTTCCACCTTCAAGATCGCTTTTACCCTGCACAAATCTCCCCCTTCACCGCTGCCAATGCACCCACAGACCATTACATTGCCTCCATCATGCTTGACAGGTGATGTCTGGCCCCTCTTAATCCTTTCTTTTTATTGACCAGTCTAAGGCCTTTTCTTTGGAACTCAGTCTAGAAGGCCAGCATCGATGAGTCGTCGCTTCACTGTTGATGCTGATACTGGTGTTTTGCCAGAACTATTTAAAAAAGCTGCCAGTTGAGTTCCTCTGAGACATCTGTTCTTTAACTAAACACTAATGTTTTTGTCCTCTTGCTCAACTGTGCACCAGGTCCTCCCAATCCCCTTTCTATACTGGTTTGAGGCAGTTTGCCTCCCTTCTGTGAAGGGAGTTGTACCGTACACAGCATTGTACTAGAACATTCAATTTGATGTTATTTTTATGGACAAATTATTTGCTTCTCTTTCAAAGACAAAGAAATTTCCAATGACCCCGAACTTCTGAACAGTAGGGTATCTCCAGGTTGTTTGCTGTCTAACCCGAGTCGTTTGAGTTGTGAGTCAATGTGGGTATAGATGGAGCTCCTGGAAGAGATAATAAATTGCCATTTTGGTCGGGCCTGGTGTAATGTGTACTTTGCTCTGTGCGAGGGAGATGCACCGCCTTGTTATTTGTTGTTTGTTTTCATGCACCTGTGTCTCCCTGCTCTATAAAGGTTGGGCAAACTTGGATTTGAGAGACAAGGTCATGTGACCATGAAGGAGAGCTGACAGTTACAGAGGGACTGAGAAAGGAAATGAGAGAGGTTAAGTGAACAGGAGGGAAATATTTTGAAATGAAAGTTAATGTTTCACATGCAGCCTCTATTGAAGTTGCCTATTAATACATTATTTACGGAGGAGTTTATTATTTAATGCAAATCATATGCCATATTTACCATTTTTTGTGTTAAAGAGGTGTGTGGTGAAAACCCTTCTCATTCCATACTGTGCTCCATTTGCTATAGTCCATGCAGATTATTTTCTTTTCTATATACATTATTCAGGCATTTTACTTTGGCACAAATAGAAGCAACCTATCTATCCGGTACAAAAACATAGGCCTATAAAATATTATTTCACGGAAAATATGATGTTCATTTAAGCTCTTTAAGGTCCTTTTTTATTACTGGAAAGAGAACTAGCAAAAGAGAGAAGATGAAGTATTTTACACAGTAATTTACATGTTTCCGTTTTCATTGGCTTATACCGTCAGTTAAGCCAGGAGAGCTCTGTACAATAACATCAGTAAAATTGCTATCTTTGTCCACCTCAATCACCCTCAATATTTAGGCAAAGTGATAATGCTTTTCACCATCAGACAAACCTGTACAAATTGGGGCTAAAAGTAGAGAGATGAGATGAATCGTTGAGATGAACCTGTCCGGAACAATGCAATGGGTATGAAATGTGATCTAAATAGTATATTGATAGACATCTTCATTCTTTATTTTTATATATTTTTGGATCAGGTATTTTAGCAAAGATTTGAGATCAACATCTGACCCGGAACTCCAACCCAGGATAAAAGGGTCAAATGCATAATTTAGTATATGACCCAATCGGTTACTGGATCAGATCTTGTGTACTGTGATTTGTGTATATTTTCAATTACGTCTGTGGGAGAGCTGGAGAAAGACAAATTAAGAGAATGTCTCTGACTTCCATACTGGCCTATTTTTCTCTGCTTTTAATCTCTCTCCCCTCAACTCCCCCTAACTGCTTTATTTGACAATATCCTGAATTGTTTTAATTTTTCTCTGCTGTCCTCTACCCTGGCATGGTCTGCATGCTCCTGTCATGGCTTCAATGTCTTAAAAATATCAGTTGCCCAGAAACAGACTACATTTTTCATGAGTGTGTTAAAAGGTATATTGAGACAAAAGCAGTCAGGCGAACTCTCTCCCTTTGTACCTTTCAAACATACCCAGACCTCCGCTTTGATGGCTCTTTGTTCGCATTTAGAACCTGCAAAGTACAGAGATTGACCCTATTCTCCCCAAAAATTACTAGAAACCTTATGGGACCTGTGTGTATTGTCTCTCAGCTCTCTCTGTGGTCTTCCTAAGAGTGGTCCATTTTACTTTAGGCATGTTTTCATTCTATAGTGAGCCATCTGTGCCTGCCTAGATGGACGAAGAGCCATTGTGTGTTAAAATCCCAGAGGTTGACTGTTTTGGCCCAAGAAAGGGTGACATCATCATATTCTTATAAAAATGTCTCTGTGTGTTTATGGAACACACAGAGTCAGGACTGAACACTTTGGGCTACAAATGTATTTGCACCATAGTAAGACCCAGTGGACTCTTGAAAATGTAGAATCTATGTAAAAGGACTTTATTTTATCTTTGCGTGATGGATGCCTTTCTCCTGGCGTAGAGCTGCATATTGCTCTTGACACAATAGTTGCTCCCTCATCATTTGCTGTCCCTTAAAAATTAGGGGAGCAGGTTAGATTACTGCCCTTCACCATTATTTTTACTTGCCTATCCCAACTTGAGTCAACTAAAGAAGTACTGGGACCTTTAATGAAACTGAGCAAAAGTGAATTCCAAAAATATACAACTATGTTTTTCAATAATTATACATTACTGAGTAGTATGATTATTTTGTGCAAAACAGATTTAAAAAGTTTTGGCACCATAAAGAATATTTTAAATTAAACCAAACACATTTGTGTCTGTTATAAAATCCAATGCTTTTTAGTGTTTAGGAACTGTATAGATGCCTTTCAGTGCTAATTGTTTTCATACGTTATAAATATGAGGTTGTATTCATGGAAAATCTCATTGTCACCATCACCATAGGTAAAACCCAAAAGCTATTAAAAATGTATATATATATACCATGTTGAATATACCAGCACAGACAGGGCAATAATAAAAAATTCTCAGAAATCTGAAACAGTTGCAAATTGGCCAAAAAAAAATGCGTATGCATATTCCCTCTACACACACTGAGGAAGATAAGTGAGGAGACATGGATCTAATAATAACAGTTTCAGAACTTCCCTGACTACTGGGAATGTTGGGGTTTTCAAGTCTCAAAATCAACTATTAGATGCCACCATCATTTCAAAAAGCTATTTTGAATAGTTGAATGAAAGAGAACCTTAATGAGTCCAAAAACTAAATTGCTGTGTCTGAATTTTTCCAGGTGTCTCTGGAATTGTGAGTTTACTGTGGTTAGATATGGCTACATTTGTACTTTTTGGCTTGTTTGGTGAGAAAAGGGGCTGCATTCAAGCAAAAGCATGAAATACCTGCATTTAAACATGGTGATGGATAATTGATGCTTTGGCACTGATTTCCTGCTATACTTCAGGGGCTTGTGTTAAGATCAATGGCATAATTAATCCACTAAGTACCAGAATATTTTAGCATAGATGTACTTTTCAACAAGACAATGACCCCAAACATACATCAAAATCAACATAGAAATGGAACACAAAATCTACTTCAACTGAATTGAAGAGGGCTGTCTACAAGAACAAACCTAAGACTATCAAGGATCCTGATATGTGCTGCATGGTGGAGTGGTCTGAATTCCCTTCAAAAGTGTGTGCCAACCATGTCAGATTTTACAGTAAGAGGCTCAGTAAATTTTTTTTATTCACTTTTGCTTAACTTCATATATACAAATAATAATTAGCATTTTGGCCATATCATAGCCAGTCCTGCTGTTGCTCTTATTTGCTCTGTTGTACGGTTGTTCATTTATAAAATGCATTTGTGGTTATAAATTCTTCCTGCCATAATGCATTTATATTTTACACATGTGTTTTCTCAGCCAGAGGAACTTACGGTTAAAGGGATAGTTTGTCCAAAATTCATATTTTTGTGACTGTCTACCCCAAGTGGTTTCTTATGGCACATAGAGTATTTTTTTAATAATCCATTATTCAGGTCTGTCCCAATCCATTATTTGCATTATTAGCATCATCCAAATTCATGAAAGGAAATGACGCATATCACTATTGCAAAGCTGCATTGCAAGCAGAAAACAACTCTAAAGCACTCCAAACTAAGTGGACAAGTGGTGTTGTTTCCCTCAAAGAACATGGCAATGTTTTATTCCTCAAAATAAAGGTTTAATTTTTGCTATATAATTCAAATATATAATATTATTTAAAATAAACTGGTACTCACTGTGTTCACCTGTAAGTTTTATTCACGATTGTATCAATCCACGTTCAGGGTTGGGGAATGGTTATGATACATACATTTAAAATAGGTATTTCTAATATAAAATTTGATTTTGTCATTTTTGATAGGGTTGATGAAAATGGCTTCATATTTTGTGTCAAAATACTTTGGTGTTTTGTATTTTGTAGTTTAAAAATACTGCAAAATACTTTGTGAGACATATACATGATGACATCATGAAAATACTACCTCTGGTGTCTACTCAGTAATATGCCCAGACTTGTTGAGATCAAAACAGAAAATTTATCCATTCCCAAAGAACAAGCTCAAGGTGAGAAATGTGTAGGTTGCCAGCTATCCGTAACATACAGCACTGGAAAAAAATGAAGAGATCACTGCACCTTTTTCTTTCCAAAAAATGTAAAAGGAATGTTTTTTGTGAGGAACAGACGCATTCAATTTGCAGAAGTCTCTTTATTTTAACCCTTCTGTTCCTCACTCGAAACCTTCCTTTCTATCTTTTTTGGAAAGCAAAAAAAAGGTGCAGTGGTCTCTTCATTTTTTCCGGAGCTATACATTTCTATAATATAATATAATATAATTTTAACAGTTTATGCTAAGTTTTGGTGATTTTTTTGTAGCCTAGGCTAACTTGTTTACTAATTTACATAATGTTGTAGCTAACTATTTGACCTGAGTTGCAGCCTGTGTTAGGTTTTTGGCGGTTGTGCACAAAGATACGAGATAGGGTATGAAATTGCACCCTAATTGAAGTAGCTGTTTAATAGGATCACGATTTTGGATACCATGACATGAATGACTGCCTGACACACAGTGGTTTTGGGCCGGGAGGAAAATGGGTACTAAGTATATAGGGCCTTACATATAGAGCGACCCCTTAAAATGTTTGAATCTTGAATAAAGACTGGAGGGCCCCTTAGAGACCGCCTATGTTGGGGGCCCAGAAATCTGTGCTACACCCCTGCTGGCACTTAATTAATTATTATGTTTATGATTTAACAATTAAATAATTACTAACAATGTAGTTGCTATGAATAGAGGTGCCATTAGTTGCCATCAGTGTCATTAGCAAACTGTTGGTTAAAAATGTAACTGTTGGTTACTTTAAAACATGTCAGATTTATCACATGACTTCTTAGGCAGAGAAAAGCTGTTGCTATCAAACATTGTCTACTTTATCAGCTGAGGCAGTGTACTGGTGAAGGGATAGATCAAATAGACTGATAGATGGAAGGTTTGCAAAGTGAAGGTTTACTAAAAGGTATGTCTCATTGACAAAGTTGCTCCATTGATTCTCCAACAATACAACTCGGAAAAGTCAGAGGTATTGTCTTGATTGTAGAGTAGGTAGATTATTTTTTTCTCACCAAAAACCCTGGGAGCTGGCAAACAGCATAGTCAGATGTCATCAGGCAGAAATTGATCCAAATACACAAAATCCAGGAGTTCAAAGGTCAAAGCTAATTGATCAAATGCACCAAATAATACAGTATCATCCTGCACAATGAAAGCACACAACATCTGCATAGTAAGAATTAAGAAATATTGCTCTGAAAAAAATTAAGAGACCACTACACCTTTTTCTTTCCAAAGAAGTCGAAAAGCTAGTTTTTGAGTGAGGAACAGAAGGGTTAAAATAAAGGGACCTCTGCAAATTTAACCCTTCTGCTCCTCATTCAAAACCATCCTTTTAGACTTTTTTGGAAAGGAAAGAAAAAGGTGCAATGGTCACTTAATTTTTTCCAACGCCGTATATAAAGTAATAATATAGCAAAACATATAGCAAAAATATGCATAACTGTTAACTACTTCGTTTTTAACCTAGCAGCAAAAGTAGGATGGGGAATATGAAGAATGACATTACCGAATGTTGTTTGAAGAGTTTTGGAGTTGTTTTCCACTTGCAATGCTGCTTTGGTATAGTTGGACACAGAGTTTCAATTCATGAATTTGTGCAATGCTAATAATGCAAATTAAGGATGGGACAGAGGTGAATATTGGATGGTTTAAAAAAAATTACTCTATGTGCGAGAATGAACAACTTGTATTAAATTGACTCTCACACACATTTTTGGATGAACTATCTCTAATTAAGTAACTATCAGCAAAGTCAATGCCACATGGAATATATCATTAAAAAATCTAATTTACAAGCAATAGTTCAAAAGGCAAAAGTGTTTGAGGTGTGTGTAATTGTAGTTATTCTTTGAAATTGTTGGGCTTCAGAAATCTTGAACACCAGGTGAGCTGTGGCATTCGTAGGTTGCAAGCGTTTGGTGGCAAATGCAGGGAGACCTATTAACAGGGGATTGCAGAAGTCCAGAATTAAGATGACAAGTACCTGGATTAGTACCTGTGCTGCTCCCTCTGTGACAACATGTCAAACACCATGAACTTTGTGGAGCATTAAACATAAGACTCTGCAATGCCTAAGACGCCTGGTCCTGAGAGGGTGAAGTCGCGGATTCAATAGTTTATGTTATTGAAGGCAGCTGAAGGATTTAGGACAATTAGAACAGAGTAAGCATTGATAGTGCAAAGTGCCTTTCTGACACAGAGAACAGCAGTTTTGGTTGAGTGTTTCTTTCGGTTCTGAAGTCTGAATGGTTAAGGCTGAGAAGATTGTTCGAAATGGGATAAAACAAGAGTTAGTCCGATACAATGAAAAGACAGAAGGGATACTGGTCTGTAGTTTTGGATGTTAGAGGCGTCAAGTGTTTGTTTCTTGTGGAGTGCAGCAACTCAGACCATCTTGAAGTCTGAAAGATGAGTTGTCAGGGGTTAGTCCAAATGGCTACCATTTGAAAATGACCTAAGGCCCACACACCTAGGAGACAGGTAACTGCCTCCTGCATATTAAAAATAATATTTTTTCAAAATTGGATTGTTTATCAAAAAGCTAACAGTCAAGAAACAATCTTACAACAATATACAAGTTTCTCTGTGTGTTAATCAAGGATGACCTCACCTTGTCCAGACAAGCGGACTTGGCAGTGAAAAACACCCAAAACATCTATACTTCTTAAGGATACTCAAGATATTTGGCACGTCTGCAAAAACTAAACAACTTTTACAGGTGCACCATTGAGAACATCCTCTCAATCTGCATTACTGCCTGAGACCTCCGCTCTCCCCCACCTGTCGCGCAATTTAGTTGTAGCCCTCATTTTCTGAATCAAGCAGCCAAGGGACTGATAAATTAGTTGACAAACTCAATTCAGTTTTGATAGTTCTGGGACACTTCCAATTCATGGAATAGCTGTGGGTCCCCATGCGAGGTTTGAGAGTCGATGGCACCACTAGTCTATAACATAACCTTGTTTGTTAATTTAGTACCCTCCAACTATTAAATAAGGAGCCATCTACACGAAAGTAGTTCCCAGTGGTTGTGATGTCTTTTCTTGGCACATTGCCTACCAATCTGTGCACTTTGTATACTAATCCAAGTGGGCTAAAGTGTAGCCAAATGACGATTCACGACAATACACATTTTGATAACATGTATCTATTGTTGACAAAATTAAATGGTTTTCATGTCCGTTGTGGCCAGACCCTAGGTCTAACTTCTCCTTTGGAAACAACATTTAGAGTTACATTTCTCAAAGCATATTTGGTATTAATCGTTTCGTACTACATTCTGTTGGTACCTATACTGTAACGAAATTCAGTACCTATCCCTTGGGATGAGCTATTGAGGGAGATGAGGAATGTGAGGTCTCCAGAGAATATCTTGAGAAAGGAGGAGGTGATGAGGTCAAGGGGGCAGGTTTTTGATCGGCTAGACCAGAGGACAACATTGGCTAAATTAATAATGTTATCAACCTACTTTTGAACGTGATTGACAGACCACTTTCCATTTTTCAGAGAAGACCACAGTATGCTGAGGGTTGAAGAGGTAGGAGAAGGTGGCAAAGACTTTCATAGGGTTAAAGGTAGAAGTTTATAATTTGGAGTGATAGAAAGGGGTTTTCGTAGTGTATAAAGAAGATAAGATTTCAAGGAGGAACCCTGAATGAGGATAGGGTTGACGAGGATGATTAAGGGGAGAATGATTCACAGTATAGAGGAGGATATAACAGTAGGGATGAGAGACCGACTATTGTGTCAACATAACACCATCTGCATAGTGGTTGCATGTAGCAGGTTTGGAGGAATGTGTATCGGCGGGAGAAGCTCTGGTGGACTCGATAGCCCTCCTATCTTGGCTGACTCCCTCCAAGAACGTCACTGGGCCGAGTAGCAACAAGGGCCGCTGGCTTGGAGTGTTGCACTCTTCATCTTTGCAACTTCAACTTCTAATTCTTTGGCTCCTGCTACCTGGAGCGACTTGGGTTCCTTTTATTTGCGCCTATCCAAGGCTGATTGGGGCAGGTGTGCCTCATTTAGGGAAAGCTGACAAGTCATGAGTTCTGGAGTAGTTGGTTCACATGGGGCCATTGGCCAAAAATAATTTGATACCTTCTTTAAATACGGTGGTGGATCTAATACAAGAAGGCAATCTTCAAGCACAGACAGAAAGATCTGACGGATATTGAAAGATTTGGTAAGGAGGAATACTCTAATATGGAGGAAAAATCTATTTTCATTTGTTCTTCAGAGTGTACTCCGTAGAGGAACTAAGGGAAGGGTATACCTGGAGGACAGATGTGGAGTCCCTTTGAGGGGGATAATCAGGGTTACTTTTTAAGTAGTGGAGATGCAATTTCTGTGGCCCTTGACATTTTTAAGCTCATTATATCTCCTAACGCAGCTTTTTGTTCGGCAGGATATTTATGTGAAATGTCTTTCTTTTTAGGTTTTAGGATGTCTGTTTGTTTTTATTTTCTCATATTTTGCTTTGTTGGGAATGTTCAGTTGCAGAGGAATAGTTTGTACAGAACTTAATTTACCAAATCTGGAACACAGAAGAAGCATAGCACCTGATTGATTACAGAAACAAGTGAGAAATATCCATTACAGGGATGTTGAAATGGTAAAATAACATATTGCTTGTTATTCGTCATGTCTTCTGATTGTTTCAGCTGTTTTGGCTGCATCCAACTAATTTATCTACTTCCTGTAACTCTAGGCAAATTGATTATGACACTTTTAACTGTGAGGTTTCTTCTCTTCCAATTCAATTTGGATTAGTTAAACACCTTCTCATTTTAAATGTAATTTCGCTTTACTTTTCCATCTTCAATAGATCTAAAAACGTGCCACATGGAAGCAGAAGTATGAATTTATTTTATTTCTGGACTGATGATGTTATAACTAAAATACAAAGCTACACACAATTGTTTTAACAGAAAACCAATATAAAAATCTCTGTTTAAACATTTGGTTGTGTGTTTGTGTTTGAGTAATCTTATTTTTTTATTGAACTATTAATGTATTGGTCTCAAGATTTCCGGCACTACATCATGTATCTTTTCAAAAACCATGTCTGTATAGCCTCACTCCATTGGATGTGTTTTGTTTGTCTCTGTTTTCTTACTGGTTAGGACATATTATGCAGGGAGTTGTTTGTTTTCACTCAGGAAAATCTAAAGCAAAATGATTAAATATCATCAGCACATTTATAAATTGCCATTCATAAATGTGCTATTCAAATAGTTTCTATGGGCCATTGCAGTGAAGACCTACACCAATCAGCCATAGCATTATGACCACTGACAGGTTATGTGAATAACAATGATAATCTCGTTATCATGGCACCTGTCAGTGGGTGGGATATATTAGGCAGCAAGTGAACACAATGTCCTCAAAGTTGATGTGTTAGAAGCAGGATATATGGGCAAGCGTAAGATCTGAGTGACTTTGACAAGGACCAGATTGTGATGGCTAGACGACTGGGTCAGAATATCTTCAGAACTGCAGCCCCTGTGGGCTGTTTTCGGTCTGCAGTGGTCAGTACCTGTCAAACGTGGTCCATGGAACGAAAAGCGGTGAACCGGCAACAGGGTCATGGGCGGCCAAGGCTCACTGATGCACATGGGGAGCGAAGGCTGGTCCGTGTGGTCCGATCTAACAGACGAGCTACTGTAGCTCAAATTGCTGAAAAGGTAAGGTTGGTATTGTTAGAAAGCTGTCAGAACACACAGCGCATCGCAGTTTGTTGTGTATGGGGCTGCGTGAACGCAGACCAGTCAGGGCGCCCATGCTGACCCCTGTCCACTGCCGAAAGCAACTACAATGGGCACGTGAGCATCAGAACTAGACCA
>JACXGJ010001668.1:0-78578 GCA_016801105.1 Esox niger
TCTCTCCCTCCCTCTATAATCTGTCTCTCCCACCCCATCTCTCTCTCCCTCCCTCTATAATCTGTCTCTCCCACCCCATCTCTCTCTCCCTCCCTCTATATGTCTCTCCCACCCCATCACTCTCTCCCTCCCTCTATATGTCCCTCCCACCCCATCTCTCTCTCTCCCTCCCTTTATCTGTCTCTTTCCCCATTTATTTCCCTCCCGCTATAGCTGTCTCTCTCCCTCCCTCTATATGTCTCTCCCACCCCATCACTCTCCCCCCTCTCTGTATCCTTCTCTCTCTCCACTTCAGTAGTCAGAGAGCCGATGACTGAGCGAGCAGGAGACTGGCATTTTCTGATAGAGTTACAGCCCACAAATGGAGTCAATCAAGGACCGGGTAGAAAAATTCATTTTCTGACAGGGGTGTCAGCAAGATCGCCAGACCCCCATGACAACAAATCCATAGCGCCAGCTGAGAAAGGGAGAAGAGTAAAAGAACACGGTGCAGCAGAAGAGGAGAGTGAGGGTGGGAGTAAAAGATCCTGACAGGCTGTAAAACAGGAATCCGCTCGGTGGATTCCTGGCTGATCAGAGCGTTTTACCTTTCAGCTGTCCATAACGCAATTTCATACCAATTATTACCCCCAGTGAGCATGTGACAGGCCGGCGTGTTGGTATCCTTGCCTCCTGCATCCCAGTAATCCTGAAATGACGGATTGGAGGGAAGCGTTGCAGTGATTTGTGACCAAGGAACTGAACATAGACGGCTGTATTTAGCAACGTGAGAGTAGTTTGTTTTAATGCTTATGCTGGCTGGTGACACTTTTTCCACTTTGATTTGATTCATGGGTTTAGTTTTGCCCATTGCCAGGACACACACACACACACACACACAGACACACACACTCACTCACTCTCATCTTACTGAGGGCATCACCGTTCATGGTGTAAATTGAAAAATTATTGTAGGGTGTCCATTTGGGAGTGTGCAACATCAAAACCAATCGCATTTCTGGAGAGAAATCCTTTGTGGTAATTTTATATAAAAAACGGTCAAGACAGTGGTTATGTGAAGATTATTGTCATTTTCAACATTCAGTTAAATGTATTGAACGTTATGATATCTTGAAAAAAACACACTCTGCTCTTAATGTTTAAAAAGCAAAGGCTTCGCAGACTATAAAAACATTTCCTCTGACTTTTTCCCGTAGCATCCCCAGCCCCGCCCCTTTCGCAGTCATTCCCCCAACTAAAGCTCTTTAAGCTTTCCACTCGTTATATTCCCTCCTCATTAATGTGTCGCCTTGTTCCACCGTGGCAGGATGTCGACTCAGTGCGACGACCAGGTTAAGAAAACACCATCTCGGCTGGTGACTGATGGCCTGTCGGCATTCACACACAAAAGTTTCGAAATTTGATCCACCTGTCATCTTGCCTGTGATTATGAATCTCTTCCTCTGAGGCGCTGTGGTCCTTTCAGGCTCACTCTAGCATGGCGTGGCTCTCTGCCATGGGCCTCTCTCAATTTTTTCTCAGCATTCATGACATGGATGAGAAAGCAAACTTCAAATAAGAGAAAAAGGGGGAGAGAGCCCATCCGGCTCATCTTAAGGTAAACAGTAGTGCCCATGGAAATATTTGTCTATTCAGAGACAGAGTTAGGGAGTGAAGCTGTAACCTGATTTCACTTACGCGAGTCATAAGTTTGCGAACAGTCTGCGCTTAATAATATCTATGGCAATTAGATCTTCTGGACTACGTTTAGGCGGAGAATTGAGCACCATACCGACACTTCCAAAAAATGTTTAGGAGCGCACTAGTTCTGTTTAATTCCTAAATTGTTTCTCAGCTTTCTGGAAAAATTTTCAGGAAAATGTATTTTGGAAATGCATAGACAATAAGATGTTTAATAAATCAAGTGGCGGTGAGGACGGTGGTTCCCGATCTGATGGTCAGACTTGGTAAAAGGATAATGTTTACATGGCAACACTATTGCATTAGGAATAAGGTCTGTTATTCAAAGTGAGGTTTTTCTGTTATTCCTGGGAAATAAGGAGAATTGGAGGCCACCTTTTAGAGAAACTCAGATAGATATGGGCCCCTGTGTCATCAGGTGCTTTGCAACATATTATCAATGAATATCCATTCATTTCGAAGAATTTAGCTGTTTAGGATCCATTATAGTGTTTTTTTTTAAAAACTGATTATTTAGAATTTCTTTAAACGAAAAAAAAACTAACCCTGAAAGCATGCTGTTTATTTTCCTGTTAACTAGCAGCTCGACAAAATCCAGAAATATTTCAGAAGGATAAAAAAATATTGGTTTTAAATCAAATTCATAGCACATGCTGTCTTGACTGACTCCTGATTCCACATTTAGCTTTATGAAGCAATCCTACACATATTTGCCTGGTTATAATATAGAAATAAACTATGTCGTTTCTGTCTTCTTTTTCCTATAATTTTTATCCCCAGGAGTAGATGAGGAGAACATTAAACTATTTTTTTCCTATAACCTCATGCTGAACTATGGATGACCCTGCTAGCAACCAAAGGAATCAACTGCATTAGCTTTAGGGTGGTCACACTAAACGTTCAGAGGAAGGAAGGGTCACATATGGGGGGTTGGGGATTGTTCATGCTGTCCATTACAGTTGTTTAGGTTAGGGGGGATTTGACTCAATGACGTTAAAACACTTTTAACTGTGAATCACATCAGCACAACTGGTCATTCACTTATGCACAATTGCTGATACACTAAGGTAACAACATTTATTTTCAATTTTCTACATAATGGCAAGGGAGAATGGAAGATGTGCAATTATTGATTTCCAGAATCTGTAGAGGTCTGTAAAATGTATGCGTGAGATATTTTAATGAGTAGTGTCAAACACATTCAGCCCATTAGGATTTTTATTTTCATTGTGCAAAACAAAAGAAACTTCCCCATTACAAATTAGTCTCCATTTTCCCACCAATTTTTTAAATTGATGCTGAATTTGAAGTTATATTCCTGGGCTTGCCGGTTCACTTGGAAACCTCCAGCTGCTCTGGACCTTCGGAGGTCTTTGGGCTGCTTCTGGTCCAGCTGCCCTCCTGGCTCGGCTGCCTGTGTGGCCCGTACAGACATGCGCTGATACTAGTCTCCACAGGGGGCTGATGGGAATTCTGAGGCTGGGCCAGAGAGGACACAGATGCCTTAAATGACTTAGTACCATGGGACTGAGGAAGCACGACTCAAGTAAATCCAAACATTATTGAAGGACATAATAATGAATGCAATGATAGGATGTTGTTTTTCAATACAAACAAAAAGAAACAATTGATGGGATCGTCATATCCACTCGTGGGAGTGGAGAAAGTATTCTTCATGACATCTGCCATTGAAAAGAAGATGACAAGGTCAGCACGATTCTTCTTGAAATCATTGAAACCTGAATGTGTAGGCTGGGTTGCCATGAAATGAAAATGTTGACTACAGCTAATGCAAATTTTCAAAGATATCCTTGATTTATAGACAATGGAAAAGAGTTTTAAGGTGTACACCTTCAAACCAGGGTGATCCCAGGGAGTCTTTCTCAACTGATCCTAGCGGAGGTGCACATGAACAGGGCATGTATTTTTATGGTAGCCTGATGCCCACCTTACTCGATCGACAGAAGGCCTCTCATTGGACACTAATTCATATTGAACCACTGGGACCAGAATATTGTTATCTTCCGAGACACGTGCCAGTGTGTTGAGCAGAAAGGGCAACACAATCTGGTGTGCAAGAAAAAAATTCAACAACAGGGTTTCTGGAAATAGTAAGAATTGAAGCCTACCATTTAGTCAGTGGATATTCAACTTGCACCCTGGAGGGCTGATCCATAAAAAAAAATCTCCTTTCTACCTAAATCAGGGAGAGATTCAGACCAGGGACACCAGATGAGTGACACCACTCTGCTGACCCCCCCCCCCCACTCTTAATATTCACCTGGGCACTGTCAGAAGAGGACTGGTCACCCCTCTGAGCCTGTTTCTTTCTAGGTTTCTTCCTACATTTCGGCCTTCTTAAGGAGTTTTTCCTAGGCACTAAAATTCAACACTATTGTTTGCTCCTTGGGGTTTCAGACTGGGTGTTTTGTAAATGCACTTTGTGACAACTGCTGATGTAAAACAGGCTTTATAAATACATTTGATTGATTGTTTTAACTAGCAGGTAAAAACAGAAACCAGAAGTGTTTCGTCCTTCCAGGAATGGAGTTGAATAACCCTGATTTAGACCCTCTGAAGGCAGTCTGAAAAGAAGTGAGTCATAGCTGACATGACTCACTTCATGCCATTCCTCCAATAGCTACATAGAATGAGGTCTCTACATAGAATTTGCTCCTCTTTCTATCAGTCATTATTTTTTACAACACTGTTGCTATGTCGAAAGGGTGTAACTGATACAGATTCAGTGCTTTTGATTAGTCACATTCAAGTTAAACCATCACTTTCAAAGTGGGACACTGTCTCACATTCGTTTTGGTTTTAGCATAAATGGCTGCTTTGTATTAAGTCAATGTTAACAGTCAAATACTGCATGGGGAAAAAAACACTATAATGAGTGTATGCATGTGCTTCCGATACCAAGTTAGTTAGCTAACACCAGATTGAAATAAATTGTGGCCAAGATAATTTAGCTATATAGAATTTCAAGTGCATAATTTTCCTTTGGTTTACCTGAATAAAATCCAGTTTTAATGATTTTGTTTGAGAGAGTTCTGTCACATCTGCATTCAGCAGGAACAGCGAAGGCCGTATGCTATTCTTTTCAATATTTTTTTATTGACCCGAGAAGGGCCATGACATTCCCTAGGCATCTTTATAAATATAGTTATAGTTTAAAATCAGTGTTAATGGTATTTCAATGTAGAAGTGACTTAAAAAGTAATCATTCACTCTCTTCTGATCCTTGGCTGGGTGCCTATCCATATCCCATTTAAACCGAACCACTCAGTAGAATCTCAAGGTTATGTGATAATCATGTTAGCTGTGTAAAAAAAAGGGATTGGTTCCACATTAAAACGTTTGCTTTCCGTTCATACGTTTGAATGACTCAGGGAGTAAAGTTGCCGATGAGGTGGGTCCATATGTTCGCACAGGTCAGAGCACTTAGTCATTATTCTCTTTCTTTCGTGTTTTGACATAGTCATTGTGGCTGGTTTGATCTTGCCCATGTTTCCCAAGTGACACTGGTCAAATAGGATTTTTATTTAGAGGGTACTAGAAGAGGAAATCACCCAGCTCTGGCCTGACTCCTCACTGCACTTCACTTCCCATCTCTTTGTTGTGACCAGCATAAACTGAGGTTCGACCCTCATGCTATCACTAACACAGTTCATGTGAGAACGTATACCCATAGTGAATAAGTGAACTCTCGACATACTGCCACGTTTTTGTTGATCACAACACGTGTCCCTTGACAGCTTTACTTGGCTAATGCTGAGGCGGGAAAAGCATATAGCTGTCGGTTTTTGATCAGGAGGGACGGCGGAAAGAAATAGGGCCGAAACAAGTCCCTTTAACTTTTTAAAGACTTCTCAGCATTTGTTCTGCACACTTACCTACGCAAACTCCAAGGGGCCGCAGTGACTGGGGTCCCATTTCAGGGCCCAGCATGGAGTCGCCTAGCTCGTCAGCTGTAAAATGAGAGCGCCGGAGCGCAGTGTGAAAATGGATTAGCCTCGCTGAGATAAGGGGGAGCCCTCGGCGAGCCGCGCGCGACTTCAACGGGGAAAAAGAAACGCCGTACAAATTGTTTTTGGTACATTAAGTACCTGTTACTTTATTTCACAGATGGAAAACAATAACACAGACTCCCAGGGCTGGAACCACCACGGCATGGAGGAACAGGAAGGAGAGAGAGCAAGAGCGCTTTGGATATATAGAGCTCAACCGCCCCCCCCCCTCGCCCACATTCTTTATTATGCAAAGTGATTTTCTTGATGACTTTTGACTCCAGAATTCAACAGATTGACAAATATAGCATATGATGATAAATGACGAAGTGCCTGGCAAGGAGTCAACAGGCTACTGTGGGAAATCATACGGCATCTCTATGTTAATAAAAATAAAATAAAAAAAAGGCCTGAATGTTCTCCGTCAGCGAACGGGAAAGGGATTTTTCAATTAATAAGCTTGCTACCGCACCAGGGCCTCCTAAATTAAATGAGTGTGTCAGATCCTGGATGATTTATACATTTGGACTGATCTAACAGCTCAGTGGAACAGCTATGACACCCTGACAAGCCAACAATGGATATGAAAAATGAGCCAATACCACAGCGCTAAATCGGAGACTTTCAAAGCCAAATGCAACGCACTTGTGTAGAGTCCAAACCCCATACATACTTGGGAATATAATGAAAAGAAAATGGGGAGGAAAAAAATCCCCTCAAGATTCTTCACACTATTTAAGCTAAATCATTCTGTGTTTATATGAATTGAGTGATGGAGACAAATTGGTCAAAGTGGAGCGTACTTGCGATATCAGGCCTATTGGTTTGGGCTTTGATGGAATGGGAGAATGTCACACCCTGTTAAAGCCAAGGTGCTTTTCAAAACACCACCAGGCACTCTACTAAAAATAATAACTCCCAAGCTATGTTTTAATGAAGCAAAATTAAAGGAGAAAACAAATCTACAGTATGGAAACATTTTCATTGACTTAATTTATCTTTAAACCAAAATTTGTTTTACTCAACTTGGTATTAAAGAGCACAAGGTCAGGACTTTAATTCTAAATACAGTGTAGTGTTTAACAGTTGTAATGGGGATATAGTAACAATTGCAGACAAAAACATGGATAGACATAAGCATTGCTTATTTCTCTACAGTTGCTCTTTTTACCTCAGTTTTTCTGTCCATCTGATGAAAAACTTCATTTTGTTTTCTTTCTCAGAGCTCAGCAGATTTAGAGGAAACAATTACCAGTCCAGTGATCTCTGCTTCCTGCGTCCCACCGTTAAATGTTCAACGCCCAGAGGTATGCTCTGGAAATGATACAGATTTTAAAGGGGTTAAATTTCATCTTCTTCTTCATCCCCATTCATCCCCTCTATCGCCGTGTCCTTTCAGAGGTTTTATTTCACAAAACTGCCAAACATTGTTTGTTGATGGGAGTGAAGAAAAGAGCAACAATAAAGATTATGAAAAGCCCATCTTCACAGAACATTAGACATGGCCAAACAACCTACAGCTATGATTGGATATATCAAAACTGACAAGTAAAAGTTGATTGCTGAGTGCCTATTGATTGAGCTATATTTCACAAGGATAGCCCAGGCTGAAATGCTAGCTCCTCTCTGCACATCTCAAGTGTGCTACTAGAACATTCTCAAAGAGAGTATGCCCTGCAAACTAAAACATATTCGTTAAGATATTTTCCGGAACACCACCGCTATGGTAGGTTACGTCACTGTGCCGTATACTGAGGCAGATTTACTCAACTCTAGTTCATTATTTTGAACTACATTTCTCTTTTAATCATTGTGGTGAACTTTCTGTAAATGATAATACACACTAAGCTCCAAAATGATTGGCATTCTCAATAAAGATCAACAAAAAAAGTATGTTGCGAAGGAACTTGATCTAAACTGACCAAAGCACTATTTCTAGGCCCAGTGCTTATGTTGTTTAGAATACTCCCCATGTTCAAGATATATCTCTTTGGCTAGGCAAGCCGCTAATTATTTTGGCATTAAAATAACGCATGAGCAGGAAATAACCCACTAACTACTGTGATATAAGGGGGTGGACATTTGATACCAAGGAGCTATTTGTCTTCCTCTGGTTAAGGAACTTTTGTTTAGGTTAACTAAATCATGACCTTTACATAGTAACCAATTATTCTAGCCATAAACTCAGTTGCCTTTCCTGACATTTTTCTGAACAATCAGTGATGTAGCATATATTCCACATGGAATATTACAGTATAGATTGGTAGATTAAACACTTCATTGTAGGCAGGAATAATGCCTTTTAAGGGCATCATTCCTGCAATCATTCCAGACTCTCCTCTTGGTCTACTCTTTCTAGACCAAGAGGAAAGTTTATTTTAGTTATTTTTCTGTATACAATAATGTATTTTGTGTTGTGGTGCCTCTGACCTTCGGTGCCACAAAAATGTTTAGGGCACAAAGGCCATTGAGTGAAATGGGAGGATTTGGAGCTTACAAATAAACAACTTGAATTGCTGATAAAAAAACTAAACATGCACGACATAAAAACATACCTTATTCACTTCTTTATATAGAAAAAGTGTCTCTGAATAATAACTTATTATAACTGATTTGTTTTTTCCACATACAGAGTTCAATTATTATGTTTTAATCCTTGAAATTACATCTACTCCTCACTCAAAAATGTTTAGAGATTCTGGAAATCATTCAATTTCAGGAGATTTAGTTGAGAGCGTTCTCATGTCGACACCACACAGGCAAATGTATTGATAGTTAAGTAACGTTGTGGTTAATTAGCAAGAACACTAACATTACTTCAGTTACACAAAAGTAAACCACAAAGTATACTTTAACATCACAATCACCTGTGCAAATGTGTACGACCTAAAAAAACATGTAGGGACTTCTTTGTGCGGAGCAAGTCATTACATTTTCTTTTCTTTTCACCTCAAATGCTGCCATATCTTGTGATATCAAACCTTACATTACTTCTTGGAGCTCTCAGAAAGAATCCAGGTGTGTTCTCTGGTATTTTCCCACTCGGAGTACGGAACTTTCCCACTTCCCAGTTGCTCATGAGCGAACCTTCCAAAACGTAGAGGTTTGATTCAGTTAAGCACTAAATTAGTCAGCTATTTATTGATCATTAACTAACTAGCTTGCTTACCTGCATGTCGTTTGTTGTTGTGGTTGTTCCACAAACTAACTTACAAACAAAAAAAAAGACAAACCGACTGCTGACCGTGAGATTTTTACAGTAACAGGAGCAAAAAGGCCACGGTGGCTGTAGGGTGCACAATGCTTTTTGGGACATCACGGCCAGAGTGAAGAGGAATGACGGCCGTGCTTAGACACTCCTGTTTCCACTTGCTCTGATTTCCAATACTTTTTTACTTCAGATGGAACATCCAAACAGAGCTGTCTGTCAGGCGTGTAGAAATGTAAGCACAACATGAGTATTTGAAGGTGGAAAGAGAAAAATATCGATGTGTTAATTGCATAGCAATGATAGGAGAGATAATGAGAGGAGATTATTTAGCAAAGACATTTGGTTAAAGAAAGAATAGAAGAGGACCTAAAACTGAGCCCTGCGTTATACCAATAGTGACAGCCAATAGAGTAGCCATAGATTTATACAACATGACCTGGGAGAAATGGTCTGCTAGGCTGCATGCAATTCATGAGTATGCAGAGTCTAAGATACCCAGCCAGGAGAGAGTGGTGAGTAGAATATCCATGTTCAGTGACAAAGGCACCAGTAGGATCTAGAAGGGTGAGAACAGAAAATAATGAGTCAGCTTTGGTGTGAGTTTTGCAAAGGATTGACAGAAAGGTAACAACCATCTTGAATTCAAAGGAGTTGTATCCAGTGATTCGGGGTTGAGTTGATGATGGACATAAAGGACATACAAAGTTTTCCAGAGATTATCGGCGTGGAGGAAACAGGGGATGGCATTAATGGGGTAGGTTGTTGGCAGACTTCACTAGTTGCAGGATTTACAATCTAGTTGCAGGATCTGGAGAGAGTGTGGAAAAAATCAGTTAGTGCATAGATAGATTTGGTGTGCAAAAGACCAGTGGAGTGAATAAGACTGAGATGTGGATCTCATCAATCTTATTTTCAATGTAGTTGTCAAAGTAATCCAGTGAGGGAAGATGAGAGTGGACACAGAGAAATGAGAAGAGAGCAAAAGGTGGCAAACACTTAGAGGTTAGAGGAAAGAGCATGAAATCTGGAGTGAAACAAAGTGGCTTTAGTAGCAGATAGTAGAGGTATCGAAGATGGAGTGAATGAAGATTTTTTAGCTTTCCTCCATGTTTTCTCAACTGCCTCTGCAGTTCCAGTCTCTGGGCTTGCAGTGAGTCACGTAGCCACAGAGCAAGAGAGCAAGATGGCCAGGAAGGAAGTTGGAAATGAGAGTCATAGGCAAAATTTGACACATGATAGTATAGAAGAGGATAGAGTGGTCAGTGCGAAAAAAAAATGAAGATGGTGATGGTGAGTGACCATCTGGGTAGGGCTGGAGAAAAATAGAGAAATGGAGTGAAAGGAACGAGTTGGAAGTAAATAGAAGGCAGACGTTAGGAGGTTGAAGATTCCTTGTAAAATGAGTAGTAAGCCATTGTCTGGAAAGTAGCTTATCAAGGTATCAAACTCATTGAGGAAGTCGCCAAGAGCCCCTGGTGGACAATAGATGACAGCAATGTTAAGCATGAATGGATCAATGACCTTAAAAGCATGCAAACGAAGGGGAAAACAGGCAATTTGCTCCAAGAGAAATTAGTGTTTTCTTTTGTAGTCCATGTCTATGCCAGGGCTGAGATTGAGAGCAGATTAACCAGGTTAAATGCTGCTGGAGACCATTCCAAATGGACGGACAATATATTAGATTGGTTGCAAGTACAAGATGAAGGAACATGGATTATAAACAGACATAGTTGATAAAGCTACAAAACATTCAACTGAGATCAGATATTTGGTCATTTTCATTATTTGTTATAATTATAAACCAAGGTTAGTAAATGGGATCTGTGTTTGTTTCAGAGCAACACATGTAACCGCTTGATAAGAATGCAGCTTATAGCAGCCCCTGAAAGACCTGAGGTGAATTCATAGAATATGTCAAATAAATGACAATCTATGTATTCATAAACAAAACAATGTAAAATTGTCCTGCCCCTTACACCTAGTTAATCGGTCAATTGCTAGCTAGTATAAAGTTATGGTAGGCCAGCTGTTGGGTGAGGCTTTTGGGAAAATACAACTTACAGCAAATCAATGAGTTTGTGAGCTAGATCAGGCTAGATACTGAGCAATTGGGAGCAGAGAAGAACTGTCAAAAGACTTGCGTAACAAGGCAAAGTAACTTTATAAAGATGGAAAAGGATATCAATTGTCAGTCAGTACTGCTCAATCACTTATTAAGAAGTGGAATATTCGGGCCTCTCTTGATACCAAGCCAAGGTCAGGTAGACCAAGATAGATTACAGCCCAAAAATTCCTAGAAGAGTTGTTCAGGATACAAAGGAAACACATAGGTTACCTCAGGAGAAATACAGGCTGCTCTGGAAAAATATGGTGTGGTTGTTTCAGGGAGCACAATACGAGGATACTTGAAGAAAAATTTGCTGCATGGAGAGTAGCCATTACTGCACCAATGCCTCAAAAAAGCCTGGTTACAATATGCCCGACAACACCTTGACACGCTTCACAGCTTCTGACACACTGTAATTTGGAGTGACGAGACCAAAATAGAGTTTTATGGTCACAACCATGAGCACTATGTTTGGAGAGGGTCAACAAATCTTACAGTGAACAGAATACCATCCCCACTGTGAAGCATGGTGGTGGCACACTGATGTTTTGTGAAAATGTATGGCAAGATGAATGCAGCATGTTATCAGAAAATACTGGCAGACAATTTGCATTCTTCTGCAAGAAAGCTGGGCATTGGACATCCTTGGAATTACCATCACAACAATGACCCTAAGCACAAGGCTAAGATGACACTCCTGTGGTTACAGCAGAAAAATATGAAGGTTCTGGAGTGGCCATCACAGTCTCCTGACCTTAATACCATCGAGACACTGGGTAGATCTCAAATGTGCAGTTTATGCAAGACGACCAAAGACTTTGCATGACCTGTAGGCATTTTGCCAAGATGAATTTGCAGCTATACCACCTGTAAAAATGTGTGGCCTCATAGACAGTTATAACAAAAGACTGCATGCTGTCATTCATGCAAAAAGGGGCAATTTTGAGCACAACTCTATGTTTAGGGTCCCTGACGATGTTACGCACCCTGTGCTGACACCGCTTGCACTGGTGGGCAACGATGGCCGGGAGCTGGGCGACATTAACGTGCTGGGTAGTTTTCACCACCCGTTGCAGTGCCTTTCAATTACACTGTGGCGCAGATAGTCAGAATGCTGTCAACTGTACAGCAGTAAAAGTTCACAAGAATCTTGGAAGACAGGCTGGCCTTCTTCAGCCTCCTCAAAAACACCATCTCCACTGCTCTATACTCTGCCCTGACCCACATGGAAAAAACCAAAACCTATGTGAAGATGCTATTTATAGACTTCAGCTCAGCTTTCAACACGGTCATCCCCTCTAGGCTGGTCAATAAACTCCATGACCTGGGACTGGACTGTGGACTTCCTAACCAACAGACCCCAGTCTGTCAGGTTAGACATCTTCACCTACTCCACCCCTGAACACTAGTGTTCCACAAGGCTGTGTGCTGAGCCCCCTCCTGTACTCCCTCTTCACCCATAACTGCGTTCCTATACATTCCTCCAGCACCATTGTCGAGATGACACCACAGTGGGTAGGCCTGATTAGTGACAATAAAGAGTTAGCCTACAGGGAAGAGGTAATGTACCTGGCGGCATGGTACACTGGCAACAAGCTGGCCTTCAACGCTAGGAAAACCAAGGAACTCATTGTGGATTACAGAAAGTCTTAAAACTGCAGCCATGCCCCAGTTCTCATTGATGGTACTGAGGTGGAGCGTGATTCCAGCTTCAAATTTCTGGGTGTCCACATCTCTGAGGACCTCTCCTGAACCATCAACACCTTAACCCTGGTCAAAAAAGCGCAGCAGCGCCTGTACTTCTTGAGGAGGCTGAAGAAAGCCCCCCTGTCATCGAAGCTTCTTGTAAACATTTTTAATCAAGAGAATTCTGACAAGGTGTGGTTTAGCAGCTGCTCCACAGCCAACCGAAAGGCCCTGCAACGGGTGGTGACGATCGCTTAGCACATCACTGGTACCCAGCTTCTTGCCATCACAGACCTCCAGCGCAATCCAGTGACTATAATTAATTGACAATGATAATAAAATTGAATCTAATCTAAATCTAAATGACACTGCATGTGGTGATACTAAGTTACAGGGAGATTAATAAACACACTATGTGGTGATACTTGTATACAGGGCGATGAATTAAACGTATGTGGTGATACGTGTATACAGGGAGATAAATGACACCATATGTGGTGATACTTATATACAGGGCAATGAATTAAACCGTATGTGGTGATACTTATATACATAGGGATAAATGACACCATATGTGGTGATACTAAGTTACAAGGATATACATTACACCATATGTGGTGCTACTTATATACAGGGAGACCAGTTAAACCATATGTGGTGATGCTTAGATACAGGGAGATAAATGACACAATACCTGGTAATGCTTAGATAAAGGGAGATAAATGACGCCACCATTACAGTATGTGTGGTGATACTTAAATATTTATTTTAGATTTTTTAGAATCAAAGCATAGCCTGTCTGTAATTCAAAGAACAATTATTTAGAACTTTTTTAAGAAATTCAACAATTTTATTATTAATTCACCTCAGAAAATTGTTATTCATTATTTTGATAATTTGATTACTTTCGTCTTTTGGAATGTTTCAGGAAATCTGACCAAGGCAGGGTCTTGTATTTTGTTTGCATTTCATACTTTGTCATTGCTTATAGGTAGCATAATATACAGGTACACATTTGTTACTCCTCACAGTACAATGCATTTTGACTTGTGACTTTTGGTGTATAACTATGTTAGTCATGCCATTGTATTCAAGCTGCTTACATTTCCTGTGGGGTGTGTCGGTGTGTTGCATGCAGCAAGGTTCATACTAGGTGTTTAATTTACTTGTAAGCCAGAGTCAGAGGGTTGTCCTGTTTCTGGGAACTCTACCAAGTTCTCCTAGACTGTGAACTATGGAGATAAGTGCCGGTAACAGAATTATCTGACATTGTCAATGTGTAACTGAAGGAAATCTATGTGCATTTTGTCAAGTTATGTTGCTACATTCCCCAGAGACCTTTTTGTAAATATAACACTTTGTAGATTTTTGTCTTTGCTGTCCAACTATGTTGTGTGCCATTATCAGCACCATTCCGCCAAGTAACTTCCTGAGTATGTAAGTCCCTGACAAATAAAGGTAATGCCAAAGTTACATATGTAAATATTGTGTATTATCGATCTCTTGAGATTAAGCGTTCTGAACACCTCTGGCCTCTGCTCACAAACTAAGAAAAAATAAGAACTGTAGCCAGACAGACAGGCAGGCAGCGCAGCCGAGCCCAGAGTGATTGAATGATCCCATCTCCCGGCTCTGTTAGACAACAGGCAGCCACGTATGAAGATTGATACAGAAGTGCTCGACTTGGTTTGCTGGATCATCAAACGGATTGATATTATAGTCCCACTCCGGATGAAGACAGAGTAACTGTTATCATACTCAATACAAGGGTTTGTCAGAAGCGGAAAATCATCCTGTGTCTCTTGTTATGGGAGCGTCGCCGACTGTCATGGAAATTTATCAGGAAGATGCCAACGCTGTCTGTTATATGCTACGCCGTTTATTCAACAAAAGCCAAATCGAGATCTTAGCAAAAGATTGAATTGCAGTCCTTTGCTAGAAAATGTGTTTATTTCATTTCTATCATGTGTTTTCTCTGGTACTTTAAATCCCTGCTCTCCTTATCAAACAAGGTTGATTATCGTTCAGTAACATCATTCAGGGTGATACTAATATAAAGACAGCATCCACATGGCTTGTATTTTTGTCTAACAATACATTACCTCAGTGATAGATAAGGCTTATCTATACATTCACATAATAGCTGCTAGAGTATGGTGGAAATCATTCATGATACACATTATCTACCTGATATACTGTAATGCTACAGCAATGCTGTTGGAGGCTTCATTCATTTGCATTGAGGGCATGTGAAATATAACCTTTACATCTGGTGTATAGTAAAACTGACAACCTGTCAAGGACACTTTGTGAAATTGGGCTGAATATGGACACCATACAAAATTGAAAAGTGAACCCCTTGATACAGATGAGATTAGATGCTTGACACCATAGAGTGAAAGTTTCCAGTACTGGGGAGGCAGCTAAGTCGTCAGAGGTCCAGCTTTAATCCTCTTAGTACATGGTGGGAATGACCACAAGAACTCTGTGACATTATGGGGCATGTTTTCTTATGATTAGCAATGCGCTGGATCAGGAGAGGTATGTGCTTGTTTCTGTGGAGCAGTTTTATGCACACTGTAAATATGTCATTCATGTTTTCACTCTCCCTCTCTCCCTCCCTAACTCTTTTTCCCTCTCTCTCCCTCTCTGTCTGTCTCTCAACCGTCAGTAAAAAACCATGTCTGGCAAACACATACATACAAGCAGGAGTGATGGTGAATACAAGCACTTACACATAGAGTATTTCTCCTTCCATTTATCATGTTTATATATACCTTCTGGAGTGCTGGGGCCACAGCAAAACCATTTGGTTTACTTCTTCACATTGAAATAATAAGACAAACAGGACTGGTTGGGATCCAGTTACTCCCGGTTTGTAGTGCGTTGTGTATTTTCAACATATCACACTCAGTTTTAAATGCAGCATTGTTTTGGGATGTGTGGCATCACGGGAGTACAGACAACAGACAGACACACCGACACAAATGTATGTGTAAAGTTTTGAGAGAGTTGTGTTGCCTTTCATCTGGCTTTTTTTAGCTTTTGAACTTGAAAATTGTGACCTTTGTCTAAGGCAGGCCTGACCTTTGTCTTAGGCAGGCCTGATCTTTGTCTTAGGCAGGTGTGTGTGTGTGTGTGTGTGTGTGTGTGTGTGTGTGTGTGTGTGTGTGTGTGTGTGCGTGTGTGTCTGTGCGTGTGTGTACAGGGGAGGTGATCTACTATCAAGGACAAACATCTCCTAGGCCCCAAAACCAGACAATCCATCTCCCTTTTCAGCTGGTGTCAGGGGTGTTTTGAGTGATGACGACTTGACAGCATGTTCCTGTGTCCGCTCTTTAACCCTACGCAGTGAGCTATGACAGCTAGAACCAGGATCACCTTGTTGGGCTCCAGCCGTTTCTCCACGAGCTCCACTCTTCACTCATCCATTTCGATTTTACAACATCATAACCAAGTCCTAAGTATTTTTAAGGCTCTCGCACGAAAACGAGAGGGCATCTTCCTGCTTTCCGAGTTGCAATAATAGCTTACGTTGATAAACACGGCGTTATTGCTAAATGCGTTTCCTATGCGCCACAGTGGTGTGTTTAACATCTACTAATGTAGACGTAGCTTTTACACACTAGCCACGGCTTACAGACATGTACAGCTTGTCTGAGGCACTGTAATAACTCTCTCCAACGGCGTGAAAAAAACCCTGGCCAGGGAGTCTGAGGGCCCCTGTGTAAATGAAAAGGTTCTGCTGCATTAGCTTCATAAAACCATAATCCTTTCCCCATAAACCATTACATGCGCCACAACATTTCTGATTTATGGGGTGGAGAATCGATGGGAAAAAATTAATGCTCGCAAAACATCTCCGGGACGTTATTGAGCAGATTTTAATTGTGATTTCATTCCTTGTTGTGGCCGTTAGCCAGATGATGAATGAGGACCTAACCTTCCACTCTAGCGAGCACTGGAGAGAGTCTTTAATATGACAATTAAGTGTCTGTCTTTTAGATTTTATTGTATCTCTCCCTCTCTTGTTTGCTGGAACCGTTCAGCCCTACCTCTTCTTTCTCTCCATCTCCCTCACTATCTCTCTCTCTCTCCCTCTTTCCCCTCAGATCACTTCATCTGTACAGTGCAGCTATTGTGCAGATTAAATTGAGACTCTGGTTTTCTCCATCTCAGAGCACTTACTTATGTTTTATGACACACACTAAATCAATTTTATGCTACTATTGATTTTTTTCTTCTCCCTTCTCTTATTACCCTCTCGGTTAAATCGACACAAACCGTTTTGCCTTTTGCTCCCTGGTTTCTTCCCACTCCTTGTTTCTGTTGACCTTATGTACATCTAAGACAGCAATGCACTTCTTGGGAGGGGGGGGGCAATGGGGAGAGGGGTAGTGGGAGGAATTTGTGGAGGGTAGGTGGAATGGGGTGAAAAGCCCTCAGAGGACTGCTCTGAACTGCACTAAGCACCAGTGGGCAGTGTGGCTCACGGACACCAAGCGAACATGGAGCAACCAGAAGGTGGCAGGTTAAATTCTGCTATTGTAGCCATCAAATATGGTCCACGTTCCGGAGTACACAGGAGAGTTCTGAAAGGGTGGATAGATACCACGCAGAGTTTTAGAAACTTTCAAATAATCGTTGTTTATTATCTCGTTGTGAATTTAGGCTATGTTTATATTTAATTAACTTATCAGATGCTCTTATCCAAAGGGCTTTACAATAGTAAGGGCATTAATATCTAATTTTCTCTTAAAGAAAGATAGTTCTCCAGCTGATTCTCTGGAAGAAACCTTTATTGATCCCTTTGGGTTCTACTCTGTGAAAATGGGTCTTACAGTGGGGCAAAAAAGTATTTAGTCAGCCACTAATTGTGCAAGTTCTCCCACTTAAAAAGATGAGAGAGGCCTGTAAAAACTCAGAGAATCACATTGTAGGATTTTTTATGAATTTATTGGTAAATTCCTCGGTAAAATAAATATTTGGTCACCTACAAACAAGCAAGATTTCTGGCTCTCACAGACCTGTAACTTCTTCTTTAAGAGGCTACTCTGTCCTCCACTCATTACCTGTATTAATGGCACCTGTTTGAACTTGTTATCAGTATAAAAGACACCTGTCCACAACCTCAGTCACACTCCAAACTCCACTATGGCCAGGACCAAAGAGCTGTCAAAGGACACCAGAAACAAGATTGTAGACCTGCACCAGGCTGGGAAGACTGAATCTGCAATAGGTAAGCAGCTTGGTGTGAAGAAATCAACTGTGGGAGCAATTATAAGAAAATGGAAGACATTCAAGACCACTGATAATCTCCCTCATTTCGGGGCTCCACGCAAGATCTCACCTCGTGGGGTCAAAATGATCACAAGAACGGTGAGCAAAAATACCCTAACCACACGGGGGGACCTAGTGAATGACCTGCCGATAGCTGGGACCAAAGTCGCAAAGGCTACCATCAGTAACACACTACGCCAGCAGGGACTCAAATCCTGCAGTGCCAGATGTGTGCCCCTGCTTAAGCCAGTACATGACCAGGCCCGTCTGTGGTTTGCTAGAGAGCATTTGGATGATCCAGAAGAGGATTGGGAGAATGCCATATGGTCAGATGAAACCAAAATATAACTTTTTGGTAAAAACTCAACTCCTTTTGGAGGAGAATGAATGCTGAGTTGCATCCAAAGAACACCATATCTACTGTGAAGCATGGGGGTGGAAACATCATGCTTTGGGGCTGTTTTTCAGCAAAGGGACCAGGACGACAAATCCGTGTAAAGGAAAGAGTGAATGGGGCCATGTATCGTGACATTTTGAGTGAAAACCTCCTTTCATACAGACAAGATGAAACGTGGTTGGGTCTTTCAGCATGACAATGATCCCAAACACACCGCCCGGGCAACGACTGAGTGGCTTCGTAAGAAGCATTTCAAGGTCCTGGAGTGGCCTATCCAGTCACCAGATCTCAACCCCATAGAAAATCTTTGGAGGGAGTTGAAAGTCTGTGTTGCCCAGCGACAGACCCAAAACATCACTACTCTAGAGGAGATCTGCATGGAGGAATGGGCCAAAATACCAGCAAAAGTGTGTGAAAACCTTGTGAAGACTAACAGAAAAAGTTTGACCTCTGTCATTGCCAACAAAGGGTATATAACAAAGTATTGAGATGAACTTTTGTTATTGACCAAATACGTATTTTCCACCATAATTTACCAATAAATTCATAAAAAATCCTACAATGTGATATTCTGGATTTCTTTTCTCATTTTGTCTCTCATAGTCAAAGTGTGCCTATGATGAAAATTACATGCCTCTCTCATCTTTTTAAGTGGGAGAACATGCACAATTGGTGGCTGACTAAATACTTTTTTGCCCCACTGTATATGGTAAACCATACATGAGTATAATTCAGACTCTTTTTTCACACTATTGATCACCTTTACACTGAGTGTACAGATGCCTCCGCAGAGTGTGACTGGTTCAAACTGAAGGCCATGATGTGAATGACGCAACAATTTCAACAGAAAAGGCAAATTAAATGATGTTTATTATAGACACTGCCTATCGGTACTGGCTTATCCTCACAGAGAAAACATTGGTATTAATTTATTCAGAACACTGTATGGCTATAGCAAAACATATTGATAACACTTGACAACATTTCTACAGAAAATTACAATGAGACAACGACGACAATCCATTCCACTCGAAAGGGACCTGCTTGAAGTCTTCATAATGCATTCATAACTGACACAACTTGCATTCATGAGAAGTTTCAAAGATTGCGTAAGTTCTTCGAGCAGCAGGGCTTGAATGAATGTAATGGGAGCTGGCTTGGATCAAATCAATTTGTCCCTGGGTGAAGCTAGCTGGCAATGGCCCTGGCACTCTTCGCGTCCCTGATCGCTGCTGGCTCGGTCGAGCCCCTCAGCAAAGAGCTAAACGCGGGCATCAATGTGACCATTTAGTGTGCTCTCGGAGCAGATGCAGGCTGAAGGTCAGCCCATTGTAGTTGCTCCTCCGCCCCCTGCCTTTCACGGCGACACTCTAGGCCGCTGTCCACATCAAAGGTGTTATTGAAGACCAATCGGAAACCCCGGTTTGGCAGGGAAACAGGACATTAAGAGAGAGAGAGAGGAGTGGAGAAAACGACCTAAGATGCAGACTCTTAACTAAGCCAGTGAGCCACAAAGAACAGAGCTTAATTGATGGCAATATCATTTTTGGTTTGCTATAAATAAATGACACAGAAATACAGACAACTTGACCAACGGGAGTGAGAGAGAGTGGAGATGCAAACGGAGATGTGTCTAGAGAGGGCAATAGAAACCGAGAAGAAGGGAGAGATTCAGAAGGGAGGAGTAGGTGGTGGTGATAGAGGTTGGGAGCTAAGGACCCATATGCCTCCCTCCCCCTGTCTCCCCGTCCCCCGCCCCCCGTCCCCCCTCCCTGTGTCCTAAAGGCACATGGGACAGCCTTTCAAATTATGATGTGGATTGACACTCAGCAGCTGTCCCCCCCTTCCTCAATCCCTCGCTCCTCTCCCTCTTCCTGGCGCTGTCCGTCACCTCCCCGGTCACTGCGGCGACAACAATGTGATGGATTAGGAATTGTCATCCAGGGAGCTTGTCACTTGCTTACAAGACGGCCATCCTTCATCTCTCACCAGAACAGGCCTTATAATCCGGTTGACATCTCTCTCTCTCTCACTCTCTCTCGCTTCGTCTCTGAGCCAAACACATGATACAACACAACACATACATTTACAACTGGCACTCTTCCCCCCCTCTGGGCTGAGTTTAGATGCAGTCAACACTTATAATGCATTAATGTATTTGGTGCTGTTCGGTTGAGCAATCTCACAGGGACCGCGGTGATGTCTTCTCCTGTCAACCTCTACCTACCCCTGAGAAATGTATGTTTGATACGTACATCCCCAAGGAAAGAGGTAGGAAGCTTTTATAACCTGCACGTCGGTATTGAAGAATAAGTGGTTTTAAAGTAAGACATGTATATTCATGGGCGGTATATGCCGTATATTAATTTACCAAAATATGCATTAAAGTTTGACTTGTGACTGGTCCAGGATGGGCATGTCTAATATGTTTACTACCGATGCCTAATAGGGTCAAAATGTCAACGGATTTCCCACAAAAAAATTCAACTGAACTGTGTTTGTCATTGCTTAACAAATGTGTCAAAAGTCAGTTTGCTTTGAAAGGTTCTTACACAACTAAGAGAATCCATTTGACATTCAGGACAGGGTTTCAGGACAGGGTTTAAATTATTTTAACATCTTATTGTGTCCTGATTATTAATGGTAAGGTTTTGCCAAGCTAATGCTAAAGTCAGGTTAGGGATTACAGGCACTAAACACACTGAAAGGTGCCAGTTTGAGAGGAAGTCAACATGAAGGAAGTGAAGACTCTCTCGTCCTGTCATAAATACACATGTAACTAACGTTTCTTGTCCCCCTCACTACAACTAAGGATTCACCTTGACTTCTGCATATCTCTGTATCTTTATTTTCACTTTTTCTCTATCTTTCTCTCTCCCATTACCTTCTGATCTCTCCCCACTTTTCCTCTCTCCCCCTTTCTTTCATGTCTGCCTGCTGAGAGGGGAACATGTGGCTGGAGATGACTGCCGTGATGCCATTCTTCCCACTCTGCTCTGCCCAGCTTCTCCCAGAGAGACTCTCTCAGTCTTCCCAGTGTGGCCGTTAACATGGGCCATAATGTGCTCCTATCAGGTTTAATGGTCCCCGCCGTGGACTCACTCTGAGATGGCAGTAGTGGGAAGAGGTTGGGGGTGGTGAGGGGTTGGCATGTCGTATCAGACCGCCAGCATATTGTCTTTAAATTAAAATGTTCCTGAACAACTCCCCTGCTCGTGTCATAACCGCCGCCGAGAGAGCCATCATAATTGGCTCTGAAAACACGGCATAATTGCCTTCAGCTGCCGTTCTTTTACAGTTGACATTGTTTGGGGCGGGGGGGATTTGGCGATTTGAATATGCAGCCTGGTTCGTGAGGGGTGGTCATAAATTGAAATATGCTACACGTGAATGGAAGATTACATTAGGAAGACCACCCATATAATCACCTGACAGGGGAGTAATTGAGTCTACAATCTGCTACAGCAGCTAAGAGCAGAGGGGATGAAGGAGGCGAGAGAGGTGGGGGCAAAGGCATGGGGACGAAGAGGGGAGGAAGGAGAGTCAGGCATCAGGATGAGGGCTCTTGGCTCACTTGTTCAGAGCAACATTGGAGTGCCAGCCTGACATTCCTGCGATCTTTCGGTAGCCTTGTCTATACCTGCCCTTAGCTCCTCCACCCTGCCCTCCTCTTCTCCAGCTCTCTCAGTACCTCACCACAAGCACCAGAACCCCTGAACGAGCTGACAAACGGCCATTTATGTCCTTCATTTCAGTTATATATTTATATGAAATAAATTGAATTAACACTTGTCTTCCCTTTCAGAGGGATGAGCACCTCTGATAGACAAAGCAGGGCTGTCTCTGAGAAACAAGGAAGTGTGTGTAACGTAGTGTATCTGGCTTTTTTGGTGTTAACATGGGGAGACTTCACGAGTAGCACACATCTCAAATAGGCCTATAGAAAGTTGTTGGGTTTTGTTCTCTCACTGACACAGAAGTGAAGTGTTTTCCTTTGGGAAGGAAATAGTAAAATGTGTTCGGGGGAGGGGGGTGGGTATGTAGGGGGAGGGGGCATTTTTGAGTGTCTAAGTTTGTTTTTGCTTTACATCTTTTTTACTGGGCACATGAGAGAGTGGGGCATTATTCCCCTGCGTTACATTCACAACTTTCCATGTTTTTTTATATTTTCATGTAGCCACAGATGCAATCCAGTTGTTCATTATTTTGCAATGTTGCTATAGAAAATGAATTTTTGTCCATTCTATCAAGAGCTGTTGCCATTCTGTCTGGCTAATGCTCTGGTCACTTACTAGCTAACTTCATCTAAATCAGACACATTAAATGGAATGACAGTGACTAGCTGGATTTTCATCTGTTTAACTTTATTTTCTCCTGGCATTTATTTATAGACATATCTGTGATGATGAAGATAGATAGATGTGTGATATTCAGGCTCAGAAAAAAACTGCATTGTGTTGGTATGCATTGTTCATTCTGGAAGCCGACAGGGAAGATTGTATATCACCACAGAAAAAAATCTTCTGAGGTCAGACAGGCACACTATTTTGCTTAAATTATACATCTGCCACATTGTTCTTGGCAAATTTTCCTCAGGTTGCTAAGGTTGGTTTGATGACAATTTGGACTGCAATTTACAACTAATGCCACAGGTTATCAATTGGATTGAGATCAGGAGATTAACTGGATCACATTTGAACATTCAACGTTTTGTCAATATCTAGTCATGATTTCAGACAGTATTCTGTGGGTAACTGATTCTTTCTTGCCAACCTCAAATACAGGTCTGAGTTACACTGGTCTTTATATGGTTGACACCTGTAGCTCCTCAAAGTGATTGTTGGCCAGTCTGTGGCCTCTCCCAAAGTCTCTTTGTTTGCATTGAGGGACATACTTTTTTTGCCTGTGCCTATGTGATAATGCAGAATTCACTTCCAAATTATTCATTCTACTGTGCTCATTGGGATATCCAAAACCATTAATATTATTATGCACTCTTTTCCTTATCAAGCCATTTGTATTATACTTTAACTTCAAAGAAATGCCCCTTTGGTGTTAATTTTCCTTTAGATTCACATCCTGACTGATGATAATTCTATACTGACACTTTTAACCAGCTAACTGACAGCAGATTTAATGATACAAAGGTGGAGGCCAAATAGTAAGATCTTCTGTCAAGTGAGAGATTCCATAGCACAGAGGATGAATACTTATGTAAGAATCATACAGTGGGGAGAACAAGTATTTGATACACTGCTGATTTTGCAGGTTTTCCTACTTACAAAGCATTTAGAGGTCAGTAATCTATATCATAGGTATACTTCAACTGTGAGAGACAGATTCTAAAACAAAAATCCAGAAAATCACATTGTATGATTTTTAAATAATTAATTTGCATTTTATTGCATGAAATAAGTATTTGATACATCAGAAAAGCAGAACTTAATATTTTGTAGAGAAACCTTTGTTTGCAATTACAGAGATCATACGTTTCCTGAAGTTCTTGACCAGGTTTGCACACACTGCAGCAGGGATTTTGGCCCACTCCTTCATACTCTAGATCCTTCAGGTTTCGGCACTGTCGCTGGGCAATACGGAATTTCAGGTCTGTCTAAAGATTTTCTATTGGGTTCAGGTCTGGAGACTGGCTGGGCCACTCCAGGACCTTGAGGTGCTTCTTACACAGCCACTTCTTAGTTGCCCTGGCTGTATGTTTTGGGTCGTTGTCATGCTGGAAGACCCAGCCACGACCCATCTTCAATGCTCTTACTGAGGGAAGGAGGTTGTTGGTCAAGATCTCGCAATACATGGCCCCATCCATCCTCCCCTCAATACAGTGCAGTCGTCCTGTCCCCTTCGCAGAAAAGCATCCCCAAAGAATGATTTTTCTAACTCCATGCTTCACGGTTGGGATGGTGTTCTTGGGGTTGTACTCATCATTCTTCTTCTTCTAAACACTGTGAGTGGAATTTAGATCAAAAAGCTCTATATTTGTTTCATCAGACCACATTACCTTCTCCCATTCCTCCTCTGGATCATCCAGATTGTCATTGGTAAACATCAGACGGGCCTGGACATGCACTTGCTTGAGCAGGGGGACCTTGCGTGTGCTGCAGGATTTTAATCCATGAGGGCGTAGTGTGTTACTAATGGTTTTCTTTGAGACTGTGGTCCCAGCTCTCTTCAGGTCATTGACCAGGTCCTGCTGTGTAGTTCTGGGCTGATCCCTCACCTTCCTCATGATCATTGATGCCCCAAGAGGTGAGATCTTGCATTGAGCCACAGACCGAGGGAAATTGTCCGTCATCTTGAACTTCTTCCATTTTCTAATAATTGTGCCAACAGTTGTTGCCTTCTCACCAAGCTTCTTGCCTATTATCCTGTAGCCCATGCCAGACTTGTGCAGGTCTACAATTTTATCCCTGATGTCCTTACACAGCTCTCTGGTCTTGGCCATTGTGAAGAGGTGGGAGTCTGTTTGATTGAGTGTGTGGACAGGTGTCTTTTATCCAGGTAACAAGTTCAAACAGTTGCAGTTAATACAGGTAATGAGTGGAGAACAGGAGGGCTTCTTAAAGAAAAACTAAGAGGTCTGTGAGAGCCAGAATTCTTACTGGTTGGTAGGCGATCAAATACTTATGTCATGCAATTAAATGCAAATTAATTATATAAAAATCATACAATGTGATTTTCTGAATTTTTTTTAGATTCCGTCTCTTACAGTTGAAGTGTACCTATGGTAAAAATCACAGACCACGACATGTAAGTAGGAAAACCTGCAAAATCAACAGTGTATCAAATACTTGTTCTCCCCACTGTATATCAGTTTTAGCAATTTTCTATATTTCACAACATGAAATCAATGTGACAGATAATTAATTTTTAGTCAAAATCTTTCAAAATTAAACAGAATTACATTCATATGTACATTTAGAAAATTCCTTAATATCAGTGAATTGGTCAGAGTTTGTAATACTTTTGGCCAAAGTTAAGATATAAAAAAGAACAGGCAGTGGCAACTAGCAGATTTCTTTCAATAAACACATGAAAACATGTGCTTTTGAAATCTTTTTGCAAAAAGGAGGCAGATATCACAATCAAAATAATCAACAAATTGTATTTTGTTATAGAAAACAAACATATATTATTACCATTTACCTTTCCTAAATGTAATACAAACGTATATTATTACCATTTACCTTCATGTGTGGCGTGAATACAGCTGCTTACTGTGTTTTACTCTGGCTAGGTTATTTCAGTGGTCTCACATAGGTATTCATGCACATTGGTTCACACCACATATGCACGTTCCACCAAATCTGTGAATGCGCTACATTGACATCTCTGACAAAAAACTACAAATGTCACTCAGAGACACTCAAGTAAAAAAAAACTGCATCAAAGAAGGCAGGGGCTACATTTTCTGTTTGTCAAGATGGAGATTCTATTGTGGTGAGGCTTTTCAAGCACTTCAAGTCAGTCATTTGCAGTAAAAGCACAACACTGACATTTTTGCTTATTGCTTATGTGATGCATTCCTGAAAACTGTTGGTGAGAAATGTGTTGAACATGTTTTATGCCATTATTAATTATTCATTTAAACAAAAATCTGATCACCCCACCTAGCTGATAATTGTCTGGGTCCAATTGTAAGGTAATGAAATGATATCCATGGTGGTTGACAAATCCTCAGTCTTCCTTCCCCTAGCCCGCATGGGCATCGACTGCGGCACAAAACCAAGCTTGGTGAAGGTTGACATCCCGGTTGGTAAAAGTAGGGTTGATACTGTTATTGTTAATTGTGCTTTGTTTCACTCCATTAGAAAAGAGTGAGTGAAATTCAGAGAGGAAGGGAGAAGAAGAGGAAGAGAGGGACTTTAATGAGAGGCTTGGACATCTAGTCTCCTCGTCCCACGGTATAGAGAATCAGCCATGCTACTGTTGCTAAGGTGAAACCATGCAGGTGCCACTTTTCTATAATCTCCTCCCCCTCTCACCATGATCTCACATTTGGGGCATAAACAAAGAGACTGTAGAACCCGATAATATGCAATTAAAAACAAAGATCATTAAAAGTTATTGGTGTCTGCCTAATTACTATAACTTTCCCATTATAATGAGTGTGCATGAGTATTGATTGGAAGCAAATCTCCCTTTCCTCTTGGAAAAAAAGCAGGTAGTTACTTTGTGTTAAATCATTAATATAGTAATGATTTTTCCAGAACACTCTCAATTAAGACCAGAGAAGAAAATGACCCTGGGGAATTAACGGTCTCGTGTTTAAAAGTGTGATGTTCCAAACATATCCAGCATGCACTGCAGAATATGGGTGGGTCTTATAACCCTACTCATGTTACTGAATAATTTAAGGCACAATTTGTGTGTGTGTTTCTTAACTTTATAGTGGGAACAAAAATGTTGGCAAACTATGGTTGAATCTGAAAAAGTTAACTTATGGAGTTTTCCTGTTTATGTCTTAATGTTAGGTTAGGAGAAACGTTACAGTTGGGTTTGGGTTACTATTATTGTTATGGTTAGGAATAACCTTTTAAGTTAAGGGTTAGGCATTATGGCTGAGTTATGTTAAGACTTAATTTTGGGGGTTTATTTTAAGGTAAGAGTAAGGTTAAAGTTATTATTAAGGTTAGGGTAAGGTTTAGGATTAGTTAAAGGGTTATTGACTTAGGTGTCCTCATTTCAATAGCTAACTAAATGTGTGCGATTGTGTATGTGCATGTGTGTCTGAAGATTTCTGATTTGTACAACTCCCATCTGAAATGGACAACATCCTCCCAAAGTGCTACAACAATTAGATAATTTGTCAGTCTATTATTTCAACACCTGCAAGACAAGTCTGTCTCAATTTCCCCTTGGTTCCTACGGTTTCCTCCCTCCCTTCCCACTCTGTGAAATGTCCAGGGTGTGGGCTCGGATCAGGCAGAACCTTGTGTCAGAGGGCTTTTGCGCCATGCCAGCCCTCCACGCATTGTGCTCCAGCCAGTTGGCATTGCCAGTTCACTCCCCTTTAGCACTGAATTTTTGTCTCAACCATCTCTTTTCTCTTTCATTTCAAATCCCTGCTGTGACACCACACACTCAGGCCCTGACATATACACACATGTGCCGGCACAAACAAACACACACACACACACACACACACACACATACACATACACACACACACACACACACACACACACACACACACACACACACACATAGACAGACAGGCAGTTCCCCTCCTCCCTTCAACCCAACTCCTCATAATATTCACTCTGGGAGGACCAGCAGGGTTTCGAACAAAGACCTTTTGCTGAGGAGAGATTCGTTATAGTCTCCATAACCAAAATTTACAGCAGGTTCCTTTTGAAATGCTTGACATTTCCTCCCAGTCCTAAGATATACTCAGTGTGTACAGTGCGTCATCTTTGTTTCAATTTATTGCACATAACAAGCCATTTTCACCCAGTGTAATGTCATCACCTAGGTAACCAGGAGGTCTTAGGCAACAATGCAGAAACCACACATTTGTCAATAGAATGTGTAAAGCTTAGTATAAATCTATCTTGTCCTAATCCCAGACTCCCATTCACTGGACGATTTTTCATATGCATATGAGCATTTTTGGTGTATTGGTTTCTCACATATTTTACAGCCGGGACAGATTGTAATGAGGCTCCCGAAGGGGTCGAGGGGAAGGAAAATGGTACGGGGGAGGAAAGCGGGTGAGGGATTGACGGTTGTGAGGTAGGAATGGGGCGAAGAGTAGTTTGGAGGGATTTATGTAACTCCTTTTGCAAGACATTTAAAATCCACCCGGGCCGTCATGCACTTTTCTCAAGTGCCACTTTTCAGTTCCACTTTTTACTCTCTGCCCCTTATCTAGACATGAGCTAGCCTGAGCTCATTCCAAAAGATAAATGCTGGCAGTGTCATAAACCACAAATAAACACAGTCATGCCTCTTTTTTACAGAAATACTTTTTATTTTATTCCTGGTATTTTTCCATGTTTTATTGATCAGCAAAGTGGGGAAAGATAGAGGGGAGAGCATGTTGATAGAATAGTGGGCAGGATTTGAACCTGCATTGCACTGATGCATGACACTGGAGGCGGAGGCTTAGACCCCAAGTCTACACAGTGACACAGTCAGGACGCCTTACAATTTAATCAAACCAAAAAATACACCATCCCTGTCTTTCCTCAATGGCACTTGTCCATAAACACTGAATGGTGCTGTTTCGTGTATTTACTGTATTAATGGAACATATTCATGAACACACATCTATGTGTATACTGTAAAAGCACTGTATATGACAGGGAAGTCGGTTCTCAAACTCAGTTTCATTACACCATCACTGCATGCCATTTCTAGGTAACATTCTCAAACTGGTCACATGTCAGGCCCAATTAGAAAAGCTCACGAAATGACAACAGAAAACATATGCACGTTCCCTCCTTTTGACCTGACCTTTAATATGATCAAGGCTTATTTCATTAATTTTCCCTCCCCTCGTCTCCATAGCCTCATGTGTCCCACCCGGTCCTTCAATGTCTCCAGGGCCAAATCCCATCTAGTGGATGCATCCTCTGAAAGCCGTTTCGCTAGGCCTAGCCTTTATTTATTGACTGGCGACAGGGCCATGAATCCCAGGCCCAAGTGAAACTCGCATAGTTATCAAAAGTATAAAATTCCTATCACTTTAGGTGTCAGAGCGGAGACAGGAAAATGAAACAGGTACTCATAAAGACAACGGCTGTCATAAATCGCAGCCGGTGGTTGGTAACAGAACGGACAGGCGCAGCGGTTCTCGGGATAGGGTGAAGGTGTCCCGTGATTCAATAAGGGGAATTAGGTATTTTTTTTTAAAAGCAGGAAATAACAGTGATGTATGCTCCGTGTCAGTGGGTTTGTGTTAGATACTATTGTGTATTGTTTAGTTGTGTCATTTTAGCGAATCAATCTCCCTGGCTGTCGGATGGGAGCAGGATTGCAGGGAACTGCACAAGAATTAAGCTCCTATCCCGGTGGCCAACGTTTTTCACTCAATATCTATGTTGAATTTTTCCCAAAGTAATCTCAGACATCTAGGGCTATTCTGTGGTCAAATGACTCCACTGCTCCATCCCTGGTTACTGTTATCTTCTCTTGCTTCATTTGTAATACACACTCAAATTAAATACTGACTATACCACTGGATGTCTCTAAATACATTATGGCATGTAGTCACAGCTATTACCAGAGTTAACTAGTGAGATCTTACTACTGCTGTTGAAATTGCTGTTAAAAGTGGATGACAGTTGTGTTTATAATATAGCTAGTAATTTAAACAGAAGGTTGTTTATATAACATAGCTAAATTAGCTAGCTATTAAAGAGTTTTTTAAGATGAATAAATCTTTATTAGCTAGCATCTTATTATCTGACAGATAACTGACGTTAGCAAACTTTGGAGGTCAAAGACCCTGAAATGAGCCATTTAGCCAGCTAACCATTCCAGTGTCCAATCACTGCCCATATGTTATGTTATTAAGTCTAATATAACTCTTCATGTTCTGAATGGGGTCTGTCTACAAACTGTGTCCTCAATTCTGTTTACAATAATCCTCAAAACTCTGATTTTGTATATAACCCTTGAGGTAGTAAGTTAAATCATCATGACTCAATGCTTGCTATAGTATGTAGGTAAAAGGGTTTGAAAATGCAACATTAGTGCACACTCTTCAGTGTCCCGTTGATGGAGGTATTGCTCGTTTTTGTGAGAAAATGCACAAGGTCCCCTGAATGGCACAGCAGTAAAGTCACTGCCCTGCTGTAGCTGTGTCATTGTGAGACCAGGGTTCAAATCCAAAACAAGGATTATCCCAGGGTTCTAGAGGAAGGTGGTGCAATTGGCCAGCACCGGGGTTAGTAATCGATTATTTTACCTTTACTCTTTGATGGAGCAGAAAACACAGATTTCATCATTGTCTGTCCTGAGTCTACTGTTAGTTGCAAGGCCATAATCATGAATTGGATTTCATGAAAACAAGGGTGAAATAATAAATAACATTTGAACGAGACATTTCATGCAAATTAATATACACAAAAGACCTATAATTACATATGAAAAACACTTCATTTCAGATCTCAAGAATTTTTTATCTACATGTATCTTACCTTTAAATGTATTTAATGACTAGTGGATTTCAGCAGAATAATCCTGAGTTTAACAAGGTTACCTCTCAGAACCATTTGACCTCTATATTAGTGCAAATATTTTTTGCCATTATGGATTTAAACCATTAAAAGACATATATATATATATATATATATATATATATATATATATATATATATATATATATATATATATATATATATATATATATATATATATATATATAGAGAGAGAGAGAGAGAGAGAGAGAGAGAGAGAGAGAGATATATATATAGTGATTAATTTGATAGACAGTGAGGAAAGATTTTATGTATAGAGAGCAACTGAATAGAGCAAGGGCATTTTGTGGTGCAATTTTTATGATATTTCAGACACTTATTTTTCTGGCTTCTATCAAGTAACCCTCTATTAGCCATTCAATAAAATATGTTTTCCATGGCACTGATTTGCTGTCATGCTTTCAGAACATGAGTTAGTCTGAGGCTTCGGTCTTAACAGCAGCGCTTTGCATGTTTGACCAATGTTCTGGGGCGGAGCTAAACAGAGAGCCAATAACATTGATTGTGAAGAATAAAATGTTTGTTTTTAATGGCTGTGCCTATAGTTTATACCACCTGATTGAAGCAGTTAGAAAGTAACACATCTGATGTATGTATGTCATTTTGCCGAACGTTCCCATTTGATAACCATACTATCAAACTGTTTGTACCATCTCCACACATCTACCTGCTCTGGTGTGCGCATTTGTGTCAGATTTTGCTCCTATATAGACACAATTTCATGACATTCCCTTTTGTCGGTTGGAGGTGTCTGCAGCACTGATGAGATGTGTGAACTCTGGGGAGTGGGGGTCATGACCTCCCACCCCATCCATCATCCAGTGATAGACATGAGAAGCAGGCCAGTGACAGGCCTGGATTGGTGCCTGGTGTGGGGCTGGGCTTGGTCTAGGGGGACAGGTCCACCATGCGGAGGGAGTGTGGGGGTGGAGGGGGAGATAAGAGATTATCTCTTCATCACTGAAGTCATCTATCATCTCTTCAGCGTCTCTAGTAGGATTTTTGATTACCCGGAATAACCACACCAGTAATGAAGGCCTGATATAAGGGCTTTATATTCTTTCTGGTGTCACCCTGTTCAAGACATAATAAAACAAACTTAAATCAAATAGAGGTTGACTTTATAATAAAGTCTTGTACAAGAATGCCATATCGATTCCAAAAAGCAAACAACCAAACCCATCTTGGCAGGTCAGGGGTTTACCTACAATATTTAGCTTAGAATGCTGAAAATAGGCTACGTACAATAACAGTATCACCTAAAATTCTCTCTAAGGCAAATCATATACCGCCGGTTGCTTCGGTGATCAGCTGACATTTGTGAAGGAGAAAGCCAATCCAATATGAATGATGCATCTGGTCATTGTGACTAGTGTCGCTCCCTGCTCATCTAATTCACTTGTAATGAGTCTCTCTGGGCCATTCGTTCCTCACACCATTGAAGAAGTGTTCAAAGCTCCCGACATGTCATTAATCTCTACAGTTGGGGAGTTGGCCAAGTTTTCTTCATGTGTTTGGCTATTTGTCTCATATCTACTCTGTGTTGACTCTGACAGAACCTGCTGTGTTTCAGAGAGCAAGGTCTGAGCGCAAGCTGTGTAGACAATAGAATCGGCATCTCTGTTTGACACGGTAGCTTTGAGTGAGTGACACAAAGGCACGCGCGCACACACACAAACACACACACACACACACACACACACACACACCCAAACACACACATACACAATGCAAGTGTAAAATGGGTTCAGTGACTCTTGAACTGTTTCGACGAAGCTTCTCTCAACACATCAGCAATATTTGTGTGTGACTGTGTTGTCATATTTTCTTCTCAGTCTGTCCTGCATGTGCTACTGTCTAGACACTTCTTGCACATATTTTGCTGCATTTATATTACTCCTCTGTGAAAGCGGTCCTTTTTAAGGAAGTTAAACAAGTCTCCTTCCTTTCCTGATCAGACAGACAACATATTTATGCTTAGCATGGTGGAACAATAAAAAATATATGGTTGAAAGATGAGGCTAGTCAACACTGAGGGTTTCTAAGAGTTGTTTTTTGTTGTTGACACTGACATTATTTTTATTTGTTGTTTGGTTTTTGGCCTCACTGTACAGTCAAAATTCAGGTTGCTAATGCATAAGTACAGGATCACATAAATAAGACATGATCCCGTTTTAATTCAATAATGTCTTAATGCTTTGGCTTACCACATCTGTAACTACAGAGAAAAACCCTCCACCGAGATTCCTTGAATAGCCCAGATTGACACAGATATGTTTTAATCCTCTCTTAAGATTTCCTCTCTGACTGAAATACATGTTTTTCCTTTTAGGGAGACAGGTCATATTAAGCCTTCATACCAAAACATGTGTAGTAATTCTTGGACAGGCCATACACATATGTCCTTTTGTTTAGACTAATGCGTGCCTTGCGCACACGCGTGCGAGCGAGCCAGCTCCGTTTCCCGAGGACACGCGCGACGCTGTGAAACTCTGTGAAACAAGCTGCCCTTGCTCGTCTTCTGTTGTTCCGCCGGGTCCTCAGTGGGACAGGCGGTTTGCGAGATGACGGGACGTGCCAACAAATTGCATCACTTCTGCCTCCGCGGCCGAGGACAATGGCCCACCATATGCCGACGTGGGGAAATGAATGGGGCTCATTTGCGCTGGCACCACGAGGCCCCTGGTTCCCCCGCCCCCCCTCTCCCCTGCCCAAGCCCCGCCTCACCCCCCTTGTCCCCCTTGCCCTGCGCACTGCCCCACCATGGACGACATGGTCGGGTGAGAACAGCCTCCGCCACGGAAAACAACATCAAAAAGAGTGCATCTCTTGTTTATGAAATCATTATATTGATGCTTCCAACAAGAAATTTCCCCGAGGCTGAAGTGAGGTCATAACAAGTTGTTGTTCTTGTGGATTTTGTGTCATCTCTCTGCACGCATGGGTACAGTACAGACGTTTGTGGGTGAATCATTACGAATACCTGTTTGGGTCTCCGTTTGCGTGGGTGTATGCCAGACGTGTGTGTGTGTGTGTGTGTGTGTGTGTGTGTCTGTGTGTGAGTGCGCAGGCTTGGGATGATAGCAGATGATTAAGGAGAGGGTCCTCCGTTGACATGAGATACTAATGAGGATGAAATGAGAAGGTCAGGGCTTGTCTCCAGGAGAGGCACACACCCCCAACCGACCCCTCCTCCCAACCCCACCCCACTCCACTCATCCCCCAACTCGCCCCCTCGCCACTGCCATCCTCCTCAGGACGGCCAGCTGATATCCCTCTTAATCGACCCTGCCAACATTGAACACACCAACACACATAAGCTACGTTGATCAGTGGCACTGCATCTTCATAATGGTGGTAATTAGCCGTTAGCACAACAGGGCCAGCTCGTCGTTTTGATTAGCACCTTTCTTGGGATCCACTCAACTTCGGTCCAGTCTTGTTGATATCTATTCTAACTGGAGAATACACAACATGAAATTTACCCTTCATGCAGCAGACGTCAGGAACAGTTCAAGACATTGTGTTTGTATAGCTTATCACAGGGTGAAGGTAACTGGCTAATACATGACTGGAAATGTGCTAAAAGAAATATGAACTGACTCCTGACAAAGGAACCCTGAAGTATTCCTCCATAATGTAAGAGAAACCTTTACACAGCATTCCTCAGTGAACTGAAAGGGGTTCCCCGATGATTTCAATTCAAAGAAGCCCTAATTGTTACATTTCTAAGCTAAGTGTAGGTTAGCCTAGACAGAGTAGAGAAGTGAGAGATGTCGCCGGTATGCAGACTCTCCTTATGTGAGGGCTCAGCTCTTATTAATGGACACATCAAGGTCTCTATCAACACACTGAACTGCTGACCCCACAGTAACAAGGAAGTGCCCGGCCAGCTGCACGCCATTTTTCATTGTCCACTACTGCTGACAGACCTCAAAAGTAAGAGAGACAAACGGAGTGAGTGTAAAAAGTTGCGCGCCCAAAGTGCGGTGTTGGATGGAGGTCTCTTAGTCCCGACCCTAGCTTTTTAAAAGAGTGCTGCTTCACCTCGTTAATCAGATGGCGACGCGTATCGCCACAGCCTTCACCCTCCGGTTGTCCCCCTCACACTTGTCATTTTTCACAGTCGCTCACAGGGAGATAAGGATCCCCAGGTGACAGGCCACTCTGCTCAACGGGGGAAATGTGCATGAAGCATGAATGCGTGCCTGTGTGTACGAACGGAGTGGGAGAGAGAAAGAGTGGTAGAGAGAGGTGGAAACAGGGTGTAGGTAGCTGAATGGTCAGTGTCTCTGTTTCCAACTTTTATCACCATCCCATATGGACAGAAATTATTTAGTAACAATAATGGATGCAAATCACTCTACTAACCACCAACCTGACAAGACATTTGTAGGTGTCAAACTGAGACTTAACTAGAGACACGGAGAGGAAGGGAGAATAGGAAAGAAAGAGTAGGAAAGAAAGAGGGAGAAAATAAGGAGTTAGAGACAGAGAGAAAAGGCAGTGTGAAAAATGACAGAAGGAGCGAAGAGAAAGGAAGAGGGAAGAAGTGACAGAGGTAAAAAGAGAGGGAAAGAGAGAAAGAGAGGAGAGAGAAATGAGCCTGCCAGTGGTTAATTGAGCATACACATTCCTAATGTGTCAGGCGTTGGCCTCACAGATGAGGGATGGCACTTTTCAGGACGCATCTTCCTTTGTTTCCTCTTTAAAACTAATGAAGTCGGCCTTCCAAAAGCCTGAGCCGGACACGGATGCAGAGCTGTCTCTTTTTCTACCTCTCTCTTTATTTCTTTTCTGTCATGTAATTTAACTGTACTGAAATTAAAATAATCAATATATAAATGAACAAAATCCAGGCAATATCCACCAAAACATGCAAAAGCGGAATAAAAAAGACAACTTCTCTGCTCTGCATACATTACAGATCTCCCCGGATAAATGCTTGTCAATAAACATCATCAGCCACCTTGACTACCTAAAGCATTTAAACATTATTGAGGTAGCCTCCAAGATTAATAAAGACTTAAGTATTTGGCTTTAGTAAGGCATCAAATGTTGCCACCCATCCCTCCATACAGAGAGCTAGTGTGTTTAGGCCTCAATCTTACCACATTGTAGCTTTAAGTTTGGCTCCAAGACAATACACTGAAAAGCTTAGATGTGATTTAGGGTTGGCTTAAGTGTCTGCACACCCCGTTGCTCTCCAGACAGAGGGGCTGTTATGTATTTTATCAAGTAGCCTAACGTAGCAGTTATTGTACTTGGTGCCTTGATCAAGAGCACAATGGTAGGAGATGGTAGAACTATGTGATCAGAGACTTCTTATTTAGATTTAAATGGGCTACAAATGGTTATTTGGGGGTGGGTATTTAAGGATTGTGACACTTTGGTCTGACGGAGAGACTTGGAAAAAGACAGCCCAAGCTTTCAATGCATTCCAAGTCAAGCACTGGCCAGAATTTACATTTATTTAGAATAAAATCTGAACAAATTCTATTTTGGGGATTAATCGTGTTTAACTACCGAGGATAATGTAAATTAATCAAGACTACACTCACACTTTCTCCTCTACAGAAGAGGTTTTTGTTGTGGTAGGGTTGAAATCCCTTGCCCTTATCTCTTTTCTGGATTTTCATAAATCGTCATCATACATCACTGCAAGCATAATTCCTTGGTACAAATTGTTGGTAAGTGGAACCCAGACATCACAGCCATTGAGGGCACAGGGATTTCTAACTAATTTGAGTACTTTTCCCCTGATGTGGATTGGAACGTCAGGCTCCTCGTCTTGGCAGTGTGTTCAAACGATTCAGGTGCTGCTGCTGGGCTTTCTTAGTTGGGGACAGAAACACCAAATCATCTGCAAACAGTCAACATTTGATTTTCAATTTCGGATGAGTGAGGCCAATTTGTAGAATAACCAATACACTGATTAACTGTATCAATCTTTTTCAATCTCTTTGTCATCTGTTTGTATCCCTTTCTGTCTCTGTCTCAATTAAATGAAATGTAAACGTACTAGTATGGAAAACATCCATGTATACTAACCCTCCAAATCTGGACAGTGCTGATCAATTGTTCCACCCTCCATGGGACCCCTGAGCTATTCCAGCCAGACTGAAACACCTCCCACTCCTTAATTAATAGTGATTTGAGGAGTGGGGACTTTTAAAATGTTTGTAATGGTGCTCCTTCATCATCATCACCTATCATCTCGGAAAGTTGACCAACTCCTTGTGGTGACCTGAGACTGAACCCTAATTTAGAACTCCACATTTCCGTTGCCTTAGCCCTAACCCTAACGTTTAACTCAATAGCCTAACTTTTATGCATAAAATCTACCTATTTTCTCTGGTGGGAACCTGTCCGATATTTTGACACTTTTTGTCAGATATTGCTGTCTTTGTGGGGACCTGATGTATACACAAAGGCATGGATCGCACACACAATGAATTGAGTTATGAGCTAGACAAGTGTAATAGACTCACGCTCTGCAGGGCTCAACTTTAAAGCGTACATTCATTATCAAAGCAGACCTGTTTATTTTTACTGTCTCTCCAAACAGCACGCATCCGTTACTCCAAAGATTATCTCTCTTTTCTCTCTCTTTAATGCCTTAGGGTCACTCACTAATGAGCTTAACACAGAGGAAGCATGGAAGCTATTACTGAGGGTGTTTGAACAAGGGGGCGATGATATTGTACTTTATGATTGCACTCATTTATATCAAAAAAAGAAAACTACATTTAAACTGTGTAGCGCACGGTCGCTGCCACTATGTGGGGTTGACTCCGAGACTTGGGGGAAGACTTGTGTATGAGTACACTGATGAATACAATCCTTTCTACCCTTTCTACCCTAGTCCCATTCTGGCAGTGGTCTCTCTGTCTTAAGGATACTTTCTCTACACAGGCTGTCGGGCCACCTGAAGGTGTTCAAGGTGTTTCGTGACCATATGTTTGCTCATTGGGGAGGAGGGCAAAAATGACTGGTCTGGTATGACCTTCACTCAGGTTTAGTAGAAAATTCTCTAGGCTCTGTTTGGTTGGGTTCACGCCAGGTGAACACAGCCCGGGAAACCAAACAACACCGACAACAACGACAAATGCCGGATCCAAAATGGCCACAAGAAGGGCCTAAATTACTATGCAGCGATGCTACTGAAAAGTGCTCCATTGTAAATTAATGGGAACGTATTTGTATTATGTTGACTGTATGGGCAGTCAGTGTTTTATAATTTGATGTTGTTGAGATTAATAATTGTATTTCTGGGTTCACAGTTTGGCCAAAAGTTGAAACAAAATACATTGTGTGTTTTGAAAGAGATTTTCCATCGTAATAAACATATGTGCTTACCAAACATTTGCTATACAACTGTATGCTAAGTACAGTGCATATAAAAGGTCTACTCACCCCTGTCAAAATGCCAGGTTTCTGTGATGTAAAAAAAATTTGACAAAGATAAATCATAACAGAAACTTTTCCACCTTTAATGTGACCTATAATGTGAACAATTCAATTGAAATACAAACTGAAATCTTTGAGGCGGATAATTAAAAAATCTATTCACAATAACCTGGTTGCATATGTGTGCATTCCCTTAAACTAATACTTTGTTGAAGCATCTTTTGATTTCAATACAGCTCTCAGTCTTTTCGGGTAGGAGTCTATTAGCATGGCACATCTTGACATGGCAATATTTGCCCACACTTCTTTGCAAATGCGCTCCAAATCTATCAGATTGCAAGGACATCCACTGAGCACAGGATTCTTCAGATTACCCAACAGATGTTCAATTGGATTCAGGTCATTCCAAATCTTCTTCTGGTGAAGCCAAGCTTTTGTGGATCTGGATGTGTGCTTTGGGTCATTGTTGTGCCGAAAGGTGAACTTCATCTTGAGCTTTGTAACGGATGCCTGAAGGTTTTGTGCCAAAATTGCTGGGTACATGGAACTGTTCATAATTCCCTCCACCCTGATCAAGGCCCCAGCACCAGCTGAAGAAAAATAGCCCCAAAACATGATGCTGCCATCACAATGCTTCACTGTGGGTGGGTATGGTGTTCTTTGGATGATGTGCAGTGTTGTGTTTTAGCCAAACATACATTTTGGAATTATAGCCCAAAAAAATTACCTTGGTTTTTCAGACCATTACACATTTTCTCACGTGCTTTTGGAAGACTCGATGTTTGTTTTTGCAAATTTCAACGTTGCTTGGATATTTTTTGTAAGAAAAGGCTTACATCTTGCCACCCTACCCATAGCCCATTCATATGAAGATTACAGGAGATTGTAGCACACAGCCAGTACTTTCCAGAAATTCCTGCTTCTCCTATAATGTTGCTGTTGGCTTCCTGGAAACCTCCCTCGCCAGTTTTCTTCTCGTCCTTCAATTTCTTGGTAATGTCTCTGTTGTGCCATATTTTCTCCACTTGATGATGACTGTCTTCAATGTGTTCCATGGTATATCTAATGCTTTGGAAATTATTTTGTAACCTCCTGACTGATATCTTTCAAGAATGAGATCCCTCTGATGCTTTGGAAGCTCTCTGCGGACCATTGCTTTTGCTCTAAGAAAATGCAATTAAGAAAATATCAGGAAACTCCTATTAGAACAGCTGAACTTTATTTGTGATTAATCAGAGGCAGTTTAAATGATGGCAGGTGGGTAATGACTTCTATTTAACATGAGTCACATTAAAGTCACATTAAAAGTGAAAACAGTTCTGACATGATTTATCTTCGTATCATTCTTTTACATCACAAAAACCTGGCATTTTAACAGGGGTGTGTAAACTTTTTATATCCACTGTATATCATAACTGTAAACTTGACAAAGTAACAGTTTTGTCCAAGGAGTGGGGAAACAGTGGGGAAAATGTGTAACTTTAACATCTCGAGTTGACTAAATTAGACAGGGACGGCTGAAAATATAATATATAATATATGAACAAAACCCACTCATGCATTTAGATGGTCCAACCAATTACATATAACAAATATTAGTTTCTGGTGGAAACATGGAGGCTAAGAGCAGTCATTAATGTCACATTGAAAGCAACAAGAGCTCACAGTTTCATGTGCAGTTTTGAAATACTGTAACCCACGTATTGTGGAATGTTTTCATTCTAAGGTTTTATAAGTTGTGCGATGGGATTGAAAAAGTAACAAATTCACCTTAGAAGAAAATCTGGCCAAACCCATCTGTCTCAAGAATTTCATTGTTCAGAATGACACATGCTATTGGGTGCACTTGACAAATAAAAGACATGGACCCATCTGTTTCTGGGACCAATAAAAAGTGCTTTCCAAGACCAATCAGAACATTTAGATTGATTTTGCCATCTAGATACTGCATACTGCTTGGACATACACCTTGCATTGAAGAAATTAATAATATTTGCCTGGCTACATTTAATGATATTTGTCGAAATCTAAAGTTAGTTATTACATTTTTTTGTGTTTGGTTGCTCATGGAACTCGTGTATGAGGATGCTGTAACAATCTCTATTTGCCCTGTTCATTCAGCTATAGGCTGTGAGTTCAATGCTGAACAAACATATAAGTAGATTAATTATGTATCTTTGACAAACATATTTAATATAATTTGATTATGTATAAAAAAAGAAACTGATGATCAATGTTATTGTAGCTGGGAAAATGTCATATTTCTCCTTAAAAACACCCTTTACACTATGAAATGACTGCTGCCACACACAGACCCCGCTACACTCACACACAAATGCCCACACATGTATACACACACCACAATGCCACACACACACACACACATGCTCCCCTGGTTTTGGATGGTAGATGGAAGTGGGGGACGGACAAAAAAAATCTCTCCTGAAAAGAATTAGGCCCTCTGGGATTTTCTCAAAGTGGCCCCTCTGTGTAGTGGGGGCCGATGGGGGGGGGTCTACAACACATGCACTCCACACTGTAACCTGAGCCAGCGGGGGGGCCAATCTGTCAAATAATTAGCCGTCGCTGAGGACAAAGGGATTTTTTTTGTTGCAGGAATTTCATAGAAGCCCAGATTGAATAATATGTCTCTGTATTGTGCGAGGTCATGGGAACACCATCTTTTACTGGTGGGGCTATAGATGATAATGAGAAAAAGGCTCCGCTAATTCAATTCCTCAAGCATTAGTTTCCATCATTCCTTCTTTCTCTCTTTCCTTCACTCTCTTCACTCTTTCCGACTAGCTAATTGGAGAACTTCATTTTGACAATAACGTGCCACTTTCTGTGGCTGAGAGATATTTGCTATTCTTTGTTCTCCTCAAAATCATCCACACCAAGATATTAAAACTGTAAAAATTTTTAGAATACATGTTTTCTTTTTACATTTTATATTATCTTTCATGGAGACAGCATTGCAACAAACAACACACTATCTAGTATATATTAAGTAATAAATATGAATAAACATGTAATGTGTTTAATGACAAAATCTGTATTTTTAATAGTTTAATATATTTAAGAAAATAATATGACATGAAATGTCTGAATGGGCAATGATCCTATTTTCCATACAGACAGTGGTTTGGCCTCATTCAGACAGGGGTATGCTATCAGAATAGATTTACATCTCTTTCTGACATTGTACTTTTTCTTCATGGGTTGAATCCCTAGCCCAGGGGGTTTCTGCTCTCCATCCCAAAATAAACAGGTAACAGAGACACTTCCTTTGTGTGTGCATTTGGCCTTTTAATACCAGTTCCCCAATATTTGTAGAATTACAACTATCTCGGCTTCATTTTTTCACTTCTCTTTCCCTGATCTCTGAACATTTTCAAACCAACTCGTGATATCCACTGTACCCATTATAATTGAGGTGATTTGACACGTTCCAGTTTCAACGCTTGCTGAAAACAACTAGGAGTTGAAGAGAGAATATACCAACCTAACAGTAAATGTGTTTCCCTTTTTTTAGTCCCTTAGCAAAGTCCACTATCTGTCTTCCTCTGTGTCTGCTGACCTATGCTCCTCATGGGCACCCAAGCAGGAAGTGAACAGTGTTAAAAGGGATTGATTGGTTTGTGGTCTATAGACAATTGTTTATATCATTCCATACCGGAGGGTTAACCTTTTGTGACCCCTCTGCGGGCCAATCGGCTGAGAGCTCTGGCCCATGTCCATTTGCGACAGTGCTAATTAGTGTTGACGGCCCCAGTTTTGGGGATCTTAAAGGGAGCTCCTGTGTTGCTTTGATGGCTGAGCAAAATACAGAATGGTCGCACTCCTCTGATCTTCCTGTGCACAGCTTCCTGATGCACCCCCCCCACCCCGAATGTCAAACACATTAAACTTAATGTAGCGACAAATTCTACTCAATTATTTGCATGTTGTTGTAATGTGACTTAGTGTGTGCCCGTGTGACTAAATGAGGTTCATATGTCTGTTTACAGCTGTGTGCAGTCGAGTCGATGCATGCCTGTCTGTGTGTGTACACGTGTATATTTGTGTGTTTGCCTTGACAGTTTTTCACACTACTGCTGCAGTGCTTTTAAACTACATGCTTGCATGGGGTGGAAGTTTGAACATCCTCTAGCACATTCCAAAGCAATGGCAGCACTGGCTTTTAAGTAAAATAATTGGATTATTGCATCCTGTGATCTCCCTAATTATAATGAAAGCTAGCTTACAATTTTCCAGTCATTATTCTATACAGATCCCCCCCAATAAGTAGGGGCAGTGAAGCACAACAAAATGCTATAAGACTATTTCCTGCACTTTTGCCTTGCAGCTATTTATGGATGAAAACCATCTACACCCTCCAAATATCGTAACCCATCCTCATAAAAGAGTGAATCACAAACACACAAAAAACACAAGCACACCAACGCTAACACAAACACACAATCACACAAACATGCACGCGTGCACATATAAAAAAATACTTGTCACGCAGATACGTAAGCATAAACAAACCCCAGTGATTCAATTACAGATTTCAAATAATATTTGAAATTATTTGGTTTAAATCGCCGTAAAATTACCTCAAATCACTCAAGTCTATACACAAAATACAACAGATCTAATATGTCCAAGGCCTGACATTTGTACTCCAAGTAACACTCAACTCCCCTCCACATGCTTCTCATTCTGCCCATCTCCTGGGATCACAGTATATCTGACAGTATTTCATGTTGGATTTGGGGATAAGTGGGAGGATTTCGGTTCAAGCTCCAAGCTTAGCATTGAGCGCGGGTGCTGCGGGGAGAGTGCCGTTTGCCTGCGTAAAGCTCACTGCTTACATGATGTAGGATGTTTTTTCTCCACTCTCTCACCCTCTTTTCTGGGTTTTGTTGATTTAGCTGTGAGTAGCTGCCTGACACAACATTGGCTAAATCCTTAAGGAGCTAAATAAAGCTAACCCCTTGCTTAGTTATTCTATCACTGGACTCTGGGGACAAGGAAAAGGGATGTCTTTTAATTGACCAAACCCAGGGGCTTCAGTAATACTGTAACCACAGGAAACAGTAGACAGAAGGAGAGGGGGAGGGAGAACAAACAAGACAGAGGGAGAGAAATGAAAAGAGAGAAAGAGAGAACTGGGGTGGGAGAACCAGAGACAACTAAAGATAGAGAGGGCAAGAGGGAGGAATAGAGAGAGTTCAAATCAGTGAAGGGTACAGAGACACAAACCCGTATTATGATATTAGAGGCTGTATAAATATTTAATCGTAAATTAATTTATTGACATTTATTTATATACAATGTGTACATTATATATTTATGATACCCTTCGTTAAAGACAATGTCATTTCTAAAATGTAGTATATAGGTTAGTATAACAGTAATACGTAATCATCGGATCATTTTGACACTCTATCACCCTTAAAGGGGAGAGTCCCTTGAGTGCATGCACATGACACTCATCAGAATCCACCGTGAACAGCGTGGAATGATGGGTGTTGGAGTTTTGTGCTGCGCTGTGTGCCACAGCAGACACATAGACTTCCCAGTGGTTGCTAACGTGTCACAGAGACGCTAATTCCCATTGAAGGCATGGTGCCTGTGGCCCTTTCGACAACACCCACACCCACAACACAGGTTAACCCGGGAAATCAAGAGAGAAGGGAATAACATGGGAGCTACCTGAGAGGAATCCTGAGTGGCCAGTTCCTAGTAGAAAAAAAAGATGGATTGCCTGGACTCTCCACCAATCACAAAACAACACATTGGCTGCAGCATTGATTGATGAAGTATTTAAGTTGTCAATCTCACATGACCAGCTTTTCTCCTCTCTCTTGGTGTTTTTTTTTCTTTTCGAAATTCAGGAAAGGCATGCAGTGTCTGCGGCTTGGAGGAGACCTCAAAGTATCGCCGCTCTTCGCCTTTCCATTTCGGCTCAATTGCCCCGAGTGTTTGGGCTGTGTGTGTGTGACTGATCGAAGGCAGGTCTTGAGAGGAAACAAAAAAAACTAGCAGGTTGAAATCATCCCCTTTTCATTATTATCTATATTACAGTATATGTGATATATTACAGGCAACATATTATTGTATTCTATGTAACATCCTTAATAACAATAATAATAAGAAGAATTCAAATATTTTTGGTTGGAGTATAACATGCCCTTTCACGGACGGCGATGATAAGAGCAGAGTCGATCTCTGGGATTGGGACTAGCTGGGTTGGGTTCATCTAAAGGTCTGGAGGTGAGAGGTAGCGAGCTGGACAGGAGCCCATCTCCATACAGTAAATTGGGCCGCCTCCCTCATTCACCAATCTCCAACATGGGCCATGTCGTAACAACGATGCACGCTCTAAATGTCAGGAAGGCAATGCACGCTGCAAATGTCGGGAAGGCAATGCGCGCTCTAAAAGGCATCACTGAAGACTCGCGGCAATTCTATTGATTACAAATCATGATTAACCATAACAGTATTGATAAGAATTGGAACATTAGCTCACACCTCTGACCTTTGTCCAGGACCCTTTTGTACCCTATGATGTTTTCAATATTATAATCGTGCTTGAGTGCACTTCGGGGCGGGGGTCATTTGATGTTATGTTTTAAGATTAAGAAGAATCCCACCTGCAGCCAGGATGATATTAGATGATGCATTTTAAACATCAAAGGGAACATTGGAAATGTGGTTACAAACTAATCAATGGGTTGACCTAAATGTAAAGTCTTCCAACAGTGAAGCACGGCTTATCCAAGGAGAACATATCACCAAGCCATTGTTCCCCTTCCCGAATAGCATTCCCCACAATCCTATTCATCATCTCATCTGAGATCATTTCTTAACTATACATGGGGTTCACCTTTCCCTGTTATTTCATTGCATTCATTTCTGTTATTCGCCGACTGATTTCCGACCCTTCTCCTTTCACTCTGAACTTTCTCCCATCGATGTGACTGTGGGATCCCTTCCATGCAGGAAAATTCCCCATCTTTCCAAGGAGACATTCACAATCGGCAAGGAGGACAATTCACCCTTCAGTTCCAAAGTCTGACCCGTGCTATTAGACATGAGTGGGACTCTTAGTGGGCAGTGTAACCAACTAGTCGAGATTCTCCAGCGCCGGTGTGGTACAAGCCTTGTCACAGCCTCTCTAAAGTTTTGATAGTTTTGTCTGTCACGGTCCCTCTCCCGGCGAATCTGTTAAGTCCACCTGCTCATTATACAGTGTCCATATTACCAGCCACATCTGACCCTCTTCTTTAATTCCCTTTGAGGGCAGCACAATGGATAGGAAGTGCTTTTCGCCAGCAAGTCAGACTCCACTTCACTTCAGGAATTAGAGCTTTTCATTCTCCGTCACTGGAGCGTTATGGTGACGCGCATCAGCAGCCGGTGGTACACTTTCCCCCTTCTCTCAAACATACATGTGATAGACCCATAGGCATGTACACACACGTACTCAGACACACACACACACACACGTACACACGCAATGATCAACCAACCGGACCGGGTTCGGGGTGAAAAGGAGAGGCTGTCTTAGGAACACACCGCAACGACAACGGGACGCCGAACACAGATTTAAACCCTCAGCTTGAAAAAAGAAATAACGGCAAATGTGGAACGGAATCTGGAGGAGAAAGAAGAAAAAAAAAGAAATGCAAATGTTTGCTTTTTCTAGTTAGCCCATTATTCATCTAGCCAGCTGCCTAAATCTATTAGTATAAACACTGTTTGAGTTTCCTGACAGCTGCAACTGCATATTGTCTCCTCAGAAATGCTGGCATATTATTTCTCCCTTTCCTGAAGTGTGACAGTTGGTCCTCTAAGAAAACAAGCTGAGGTAATACAGCTAGTTATAAAACGTCTGGCCTGGCCCAGTCACACTGCCCTGCTCTACTCCTTTACCAACCACTCCATCTCCCTCTCTATATCTCTCTACCTCTCTCCTTTTCTCTCAATGTACCTCACTATCTACTGCTGTCCTTTTCTCTCTTTTTCTGCCATCTTCTAACTTAATCTCATTCAATCTCTATCTCTCTCGCTCTTTGTCTACCATTCTCCTGTCAATACCATTTCCTGTCTTTTATTAAATATAAATACAATGATGAAAGGATATTCAATAGTACAAAATAACACTAAAACAAAATGCATGGAATGATTTATCGCATAACCAACACCCATCCATACTCAATTGAATGGCTAAGGCATAAGAATGTTGCGTGGTAAGAATGACAGACAATTGTATGGCTTTTTCCCCTCCAAACGCTTCCCAGTGTTTGTCCAGCTTGTGGGAATTCCTGTTCCAGGAGTTGGAGCCATCAGGAACATTGGTATTCCTGTTCCACCCAAACTGAGCAATGGAACAACTGTCACGTCAAGTTTACCTTTTACTTTCACTTCATTACCTTCAATGACACCAGGCTACATTTAATTCATTTACATTTTATATCATTATTTTTCATTTAAATAATCAGATTTCTACAAATCAATTAGCAATGCTAGGAATGTATTGCATGTATGCCACTGTGATGACAAGATACATATAAAAAGAACACACGCAATTGCGTATACTTTTTTACCCTGGATAGATATTATGAATTATGGACAGATTAATGTGATGTTGATAAAGGCATTCATTGTTTGCCTTAAATTCACCGCCATCGTCCTTCTGAAAGAACTCTAAGAAGGCCCGTCTTGATTTCCATGGTTCAGATCCCTGTACGCTGGAGGCTTTGGACATTAATTAGCATTTGTATTTTCTGTTCTCTATTATCCGCTATACATAATCTATGTTCTCTCTCTCTTTCCTCTCTAACCCTCCCGGCCTCTCCCCCTCCCTCCCTCCCTCCATCTCTCCCCCTTCCTCCCTCTCTCTGTCTCTTTCTTGTTTCTCTTCTTTCCTTCTCTCAGTCTGCTCTCCTCACTATAAATCCTTTCAGGGGTTCTGGCAGCAGTTTCCTGTTCTTTCATCTGCCTCCCTTGTGGTAGGACCATTAGCCCGGCCGTACCTGTGAGTGTTTCGAAGGCAGCTGGCCCAGGTCGCATGCACGGCACTGTGGCTGTGGAACCCAGAGGCTTTTCCCCCGGAACATGGGAACGTTGGCACCAGATACCAATGGGTAATTAGACCTTCGTTCAAAAGCTAATGTGGCAAGCATTAGACACAAAGCCCTTTCCGGTTCAAATCATATCTGTATCCCGGCCTTCCGCCATTCCTTATGAGTAAAATCTTTTGTCTTTTTTTGTCTTCACTTATTTCCACTCTTGCACTATTCATTAGTAATCACTTAGCTTGGGTTTGTTGTCTTGCTGATGGTTAGTTTTGGAGAGGGACATCGGAAGGCCATTTGAGACGAATGACTCTGCATAGCAAAATGAGTTACTTTCATTATCTCAGTATCGTGACTAGACTTTAAATGTTCTAGACATAAACCCAAAGATTCTGCCAAATAGCCACAACTAATGAACCAGGAGACAGACTTCAATGTGAATACATTCCTCAGATTGTTTTACCAAGGCCAAGATCCCTCAGTGTACATGACAGATTTTCCCACCATCTAAGATCTTCCCATAGAAAATTAAACAAATCCTGACGCTACAAGAGAAATAGATCTTCTACCGGTGTATCGGGGTAAGACAATGCACATGTTCACATGTATTCAGATAAAAGCAGTTATTGTGTGTCTGAATCCAAGACCAACAGTGATCCCCAGTATCACTTACATACAGACTAACTTTCCTGATCCAAAGATAATTTAGCACAATGCGCTGGAAAGCTACCTATTCAACAAGGGACGTCCTGCAGAGGTCCAGGTGGTCGTTTGGTTTGCAGGGGAGTCAGCAGGTTGCCAACTTTAACGTTCAGTTTCTGTTTGTTTGACTTCACGTATTTGAGTTACAAAAAAACAAAAACAAAACGGTGGATCACTTAGAATTTTCTCATCTTTCACTCCTTTGAATGCCAAATGGCAATTCTAAAATCATCTGGATCTTTCTGCATACTTCCCCTGTATGTCCGGGCCGTGAGAAACATGTTTCTCATCATGAGAGGGAAACTGTCAGATGGCCTTTCTTGTTTTGTGGTGAGAGGTGACATAACCCATAATTCCATCAAAACCACAAAGGCCTTTTAGCAGAAAACTTCCAGTATGGCTTTGCAGGACACTTGAAATGTGCAAGTATGCATGGGGATGATACTCACATATGCAGGAGCAGATCCTCAAAGGCCTTATACATTTGGAATGTTCGTCTCAGGTGAAAATGAACACGCTAAATGCTTTGTGAGTGTTGCTGTGCCTACTGCCGTGGCTGGGCTAGAGGACCCTGCTTTTAACGCAGAGGGAGAAGCACTGACGCCAAATTAGCGTAAACAGGAACACAAAAGGGAAGGAGAGAGGAGTGGAATAGAAACCCGCGTTTGTCAACAGGACCCCCCACTGAGAAATTTCAATTTCATATATCTAATTATCCCTGTCAGATGGAAAGAACTGACAAAAAGCTTTCTTTGTTCCCTCTGTCTGTCTCCCGCATCTCTGTCAATTAATTTCAGCCGAGGAATATGACTAATTGTCTACTCCACAGCTCTGGCAGTTATATAAATAGTAATTTGGCTAGAGTTGGATGGGGGGTTTGGTTCTGTAGGTATTCATGCATCAATTTATGATATTTGAACACAATGGGCTGTGCATAATTTGAGGTGATCATGTAAGCAGGCTAACGCAACCTTGTTATAGACATGGGTTGGCTTCAGAGCCTTTTTGGAGCCTGCAGTCTTGAAGCCCACACAATGCCTCTGTACTTCCCTCTTTTGTATGAGGAGAGCATTATGTTTCACGTTTCTGTCACTGCAATTGCTTTTTTGTTTAGAGTGCTGATATTAGCATCATAATTAGACAAAAGGGAACGAGGCAGGAGTGTTGCAATTCATGCAGGTTTTTCAAAGTGCAGAGTGTGTTGAGGCCTGAATTCTAGACGATGAATCAGTAGCTGTCTCATGACAACCCAGTTCAATCAGAAATGTAAATGTTGAATATCAGCTATCAAATATTTTCATGTGGAATGTATTTGTAGAAAACAAATGAGTTTAGTTATCAGTTGCCATAAAAGCCATTTAGCTCTTGTTCCAGAATTTATGGAATAACGTGCAGCTATCTCCTTCAGACGTGTAGTGAAGAAAATCCACATCAGACCTACTCTTTTAAATAAGTTTAATTGGCAGTGCTTACAGTTTAGAAGTTTGAAAGGGCTCACATGTTAAGACTATCTTTACCCTTTAAAATGGGCACAAACAAATGTGTCGACGGCATATTCAAAGCTTTCAGCTTGAGTTTGAATGAAAACTGTCTTTGTTCAAAGTACTTATAGTTTTTTTTGCAAAGACATCCACTTTTCCATTCAGGTATGTGAATAGTGTAATTTGAGTGTCTTTATTCACATTAAAAAATATATCAAGCAAGGAAGGCCATGATGACACATTCAATAGTGAATAGATGCTTTAGAATCACAAATTTTCATTGCCAAAAAACAGTGCTTAAGAAGTGACCCTGGCTGCCGTAATATTGGTAATGGCAGAAAACGTAATTCACTTCATTCCCACTCAAACTCATCCAAACCAAAAACCAACTGTAAGTCAGTTTACAGTAAGCCAACCAAAACACAGTTGGACAAAAATAAAACCAAACAGCCAGTCAAGCAAACTGAAAGTGAATGTCTGACTCCATAACAAGGAGATGGGCGGGGGTGGAGGGGGTATTGTAACATTTCATTACCCACATTTTGTGTGGACTCTTGACCAGTTGCCATGGCGCTAGAGCGGACTACAATTAATAACCTATTCTTCTTTCATTCTTTCTCTATTTCCATTTCTTCCATTTCTCTCTATTTTGCACTACTCTTCTCATCAAAGTTAACATTTTTACAGTTTTGTTTCCAAGAGATCACGACTGATTTTCCCAGAGTTTTAAATGACATTAGGGTCCAAAACGCTTGATTATGTAACTAAGCAGATGGATTACTTCCCGGGTCAATGCTAAATCATTAAGATTTTATTTTAGTACAGTACATTTTACTCTGCAAATAACATGAAAACAAAATTGATTGAATTCCAATATGACATATAATGCAAAACCATATGAACCTTGTTTCCATGCAGGCACCAGTATTAGCACACTTACAGTCATAAATGACCAAACAAAAAGGTTTTCAGATAAAAAAAAAAAGATTAGCATTTTGAGTATAAATAGTTCCAGGACAAGGGCTGTTAAGTTTGGAATTAACATGTAAACAGTTGGAAAGTCCTAATACCCCCCTCCGCCGCTACCCTCACCCCTGCCTTCTTTTAAACCTTGATAATATACATAAAGTCTCACACAAAGACAGCCTTGTTCCTTTAATGGGACACCCCCTTTAATGGAGACATATATTTCCTAGGATTATATCAGCATTCAGTTGCAAATTTTTGGTTGAGTTTTAAATTCTCACTCAATTCGGTCTATGAATAAGAGTATCATTTGAATTCAGTGGACACCTGGCACCATGGCTGGGTTATAGCTTGGATCTGACCTGGTATCAGTGCCAAGAATGCTTTATTTTCCCAGCCTTCCCAAGCTCCTGCCCGCCTGGCAGCTCTACTCAGCCTCAGCCTCCAGCCTCAGCCTCAGCCTCAGCCTCCAGCCTCCAGCCTCCAGCCCCAGCCTCAGCCTCATCCTCCAGCCTCCAGCCTCAGCCTCCAGCCTCCAGCCTCAGCCTCCAGCCTCTCCTCTGCTACTGTAGAGCCCAGTAGCCACCGCAGCCACAGAACACTTGTAACTTTATTTCCACGAAAAAAAGAGAACGGAAATAATCTCATCCATCCCCTTTCATGTTAGATAGGTTAACCGTTGGTTTAGGTTGTCGGCGGGAGAATTCAATATCATAATAATTTAAATAAAAATAGGAAAGGAAAATGGCTAAGATGCTTGTTTGGTATGATGTATTGTACATTAGCCACTGGGTTGTATGGGGAGCAGAGACAGTAGGGGTCGGGCACTGAGGAAGGACTGTTTGGAGGAGCGGAAGAGAGGGGGAAGGGGGCTATTCGTATGCGTCCCACATCCAGTGAACACACAATCAGGCCTGTATTGCGTTTTTGCAAATTTATACCCAGGATGTTGGTTTAGAGTGTTTGCCTGAAGAAAAAAAAAGAGTTTTTTTTTTTTCTTTCTAGTAAGTGTCTGCTTTCATGAACAAGAGTGATTGAGGCACACAAACAAACCTTTGTTTTCCCAGCTCACAGATGCAAGGTCCAGGCATTGGCTCTCGCTCCGCCCCAACACATTTGCACTTTTCTTTTTTTTTGTTTTGAGTAAAACACAGGACTGTATAAAGAAAAAAACGGAAAAAAACGAATACTTTCAGATTGAATGCTCCCTGTACACTTTTGAGTTTTTCTCAGGATTCAAACAGCTTTCATCATTACATTTTTTACAGGTTGCTCGACTGTTTAATAAGTTATAACAATTCTATAATATTAGTGACATTTCTATTATTTTCAATAATGATAGTGATTTGGTCCATAACATAATATGAGTACAGTAAATGTGAGAAAAATAGAAAAAGAGTGAACTCATTGGTCATATTCTCGCCACTACATACAGCATAATTATGCTCATACTGGATGTCAGATTGCGTATCAACCCAAACGAAATCAATGATAATGTGAGACACAGACAATCCCCTCAAAGTTAGCAGCTGCTGAACCCACAAATATAACCCCAGTGGTCAGTTAAAAGGTTAAAGGGGCTTGTTCTCATTGGTGGCGAAGTTTACATTATACATTTCAGTCATGGAGCTGACAGTAGTGATTGTAACCTCACACTCTACAATGAGATGAAAACATAAAATGTCTATTATTGTTTTCTCGCAAAAGAGAGAGACGGTGACAAGCAGATCAGGTCAGTCTCGTGCTGTGAGGATGAGGCTTTTGACGGAGGTGATCGTTCATGTCCCTCTGCAGTCACAAACGACGAGCCTAGCTGACTTCCAAGGCCCTCTTCTGTCGGACACCCACCTGTTGTCCTCGGCCAAAGTACCAGCAAAACACAATCGCTTGATTATCTCCACTGTGTTCTCAGGTCACACCGTGAGCAGATTTACCATCATCGGCCACTGAAATAAAATGTTTGCCCATACGTCTGATAAGTGATTGAGGTGGTTTGTGCCCTTTGAGCAGATATTTCATGCACACCATACATTTTGTATTGTTACACAGGATTCACCATCTGCAGCGTCCACCACAAGCAAAAGGTTTGGTTTTCAGGGGAAAGGGAAGAGGGCAGGATGTTAGCAAGATGACGCAACATCTTAACTCCTACCTCTAAACTGTATTGGCTTTCTCGTGTAATACTTTGTTTAATTATATGAATGTTGACACGTGCATCGTAACAAACAGGAGAGAGGGGAAAATGTATCGGTCTGTTTGCATAAATCTGCCAGTTTCCCTCACAAGGCGGATGGCAGGGGAATTATACGACTCAGATGTGTGTGATTGGCAGTTCCCTCGGCTCTCCGGGTTAGAAAGTTCAGAGAAAAGCCGATTATTACTCTCCCTCAGGTCAAGTCTTCATAAATAAACGCTGAGGCGCCCCAGGCTCTGTGTGTGAGTATGATTAGCATATCATACAGCCTATCGACAGGGCACTTATCATATTACAGCGCCGCCGCCGCCCCCCTCGGAACACGCTGAGGTTACACGTACAGGGCGGCTGAGCATACATCTCTGTTCATTAGACCGCTCCGCTGGGACTGAATCAATCATATCAGCACACGTTTATGGCAGCCAGCGCAGCCGCTAGTCTCCGCGGAGACGACCTTAAAGGGGGATATTTAATAAAGCTGGAAAGGGTTACATGTCGGCTTCTGTGGTGAGGGTGAGGCATAGGAGGGAAAGAAGACAGATGCTGGAGTGGAAAATGTTGAACACAAGGGAGTCAATTTGGGGGGGAGGTACGTTTGGGAAGTTTAAAAGACGAGCGATTGAGAAAACTGAAGCAGAAGTGGGAATGACGGTGTTATGGTGAGAAAAGGGAAGCCGCAATAAAAGTTGATAGAGGCAGGCACATTGCATGGGACTTGGAGGAGCGAATAAACATTACAGAGTCTTTCAACGGCTGAGGAAAAAAAGAACCTGCCGATGTATTAACGCGTCTCAAAACTGCACAGCGGTGTGAAAATGGCCCCAGCTCTCAGACATGCTGCTTAGATTTCAATTTAGCGAAGCTCCGCGTACATTCGCTCCACTCACAGACCAAGGGCCGCAATTAACGCCGAACCACTCCGACCCGGGCGAGAGCGCAAAATGATATCCCCTTCTAAGCTCCTCTAAGCCAGTAGAGTAATGCTAGTGAGAAGTAGCACTGTCTCCCTCTCCATAGTCAAGCATGGGCTCTTCTAGGTTGACCACAGTCTGGTTAGGATGCATTTCATCCACTTTTAAAACCTCTGCCAAGGATATTGGGGTTGTTGGTGGCTGGCTAATGGGATGATATGTGTACATCATGCAAAAGTGGAATATTGGCAGAATGTTTTTCAGTCACGCTTTGCGGTGGGAGAGCAAAGCTGGGATCAGTGTGAAAGCCATGTCCACCAGGCTAATCACATCCACCTCTGCTCCTGAACCAACTAGGACACCAGTGACAGAGAGGAGCATGGTGGTGGGGAAACAAGGGAGTTATCGTGGGCAGACACAGGGACAGGAAGTTAGCCAGGAACCCCCACTGATCTTTTCAAAATCTTTTCAACCAGAAAAAACCCTTTCACTTGATTTTAAACATGATTTCAATGTGCGCTCTGGTGCCTCTAAAAAATTAAAATAAAATAAACAAGGCTCATAACCTAGAACATAGAATAGGTGTTTCATTCAGTACTCTGATTCTGACGAATGTCACCGACCAATCAAAAATCCAAATCTACTTTTTTGATTTGCACGTTCTGTGCTCCTCATGTACTGTATGAAGGCCTATGCTTCAGCATTTGTTCTTTCAAGGGTGTTTATGTTCACATTGAGGGTGGGTGAGTGTTTGAGCAATGACACCCCCCACCCCTCCCCCCACACACACCCCACACCCGTGCAAATTAGAACTTCACACACGTAGAGGCAAGCTGCCGGGTGCTCTGTGATTTCACACGACCAATTAAGACCCTCTTGGCAGTTGTGTGAACAGTTTCATTAGAGGAGATAATATTGCAAAGTGAAATGATAAGCAATCATTATGATGAATGCACAGACATTACATTCCCCCGTTAATGAGGTGTAAATGATCTCATTATTTTTTTTGAAAGACTACAGATTAGATTAAAGTGGAGTGGACAGAGCTCCTCCGTGTTCAGACAAGTTAGTGTTAATTAGGTCCAATCTCCAGGAGCAAATGAGCCGCAACCCTTTGGTAAACAATTAGGCTGGCATAGCTCAGGGCGGGATGGACAGGAATGGGCAATTGAATGTTGGTGGCTGGGAGATGGAATAACATAAGTGTACATCATGCAAAAGTGAAATATTGGCAGGATGATTTTTTGCATGATGCTGCATAGTACATGTTCCAATATCCTTGCAAAATGATGTTCCTGTCACATCGATGTTCCATTGCAAAGGGCTGACCTGGAACCCTTTTTGGGAGACATGGCCTAGGGCGGACGCTGAAGGACTTAAAATGGCGAACGATATCCCTGAAAAGCTGAAACTGACAAGTGCGTGTAACTGTTTTGTAGCTGTCTTTCTCCATGACAATTAAAAGCCTACACAACAGTCGGTAAGACGTTTTTTGTAGATGTTAATCCCAGGAAATAGTGCATTTAATGTTTTAGGACCAAGGACCAGTAAAGCAAGACCTTATCCATCTGGAGACCAATTGCATAAGAAACATAAAGTTCAATGTTTGTGTGATATCTATTACTCAAACACAGTAAATTGTTTTATCATAATATTAGTCATAACAAGGTTCATCAAACATAGTCATGTTCTCTTAGGGCACATTGGGGCTATTGGAAAATAAAATGATTAAATTAAACGTTATAATTAACCAATTATAATTAATCAATCAAATCAAATTTATTTTAGGACGGCTTTTTTACATCCACAATTTAAAAAGTGCTAATACAGATACCTAGCCTAAAACATTCAAGAGCAAGCAACAGCAAGAAAAAACATCCTATTCGATCCAGAACTTGTGATTTCTAAATGACACACCTTTTTTAAAGTTAAATAAACCTTAAATCTTAAGGATATAAGTTTGTGGTTGATAGTACCGGACATGTTGCTTTCAGTTGCATTTTGACATGTCCTTCAAAGCTTGTAAGCATCATAGAGGGAAATTCTTACATTTCATTTAATGGGTCATAATACCAAATAACTCAAACTGTTCAAAAGCTAGAGCCAAATTCGAAGGAGTGACATGGAAAGCACACTGTATGTACCAATAGATAAACAGTGGACAACACAGTCAATATGTGCATGACTGCGGTTCTAAGAAGGGAACATGAATGCAATCAGGGGGATATTTTCCTGAGGTATATTCTATGGACAGGTAGGCAATCCTCTATAGATGAGTGCCTTTCCATGGAAAAGGGTTTGAGAAAGAGTCTTGGGAAGTAACCTTTCTGTATCATCTGAAATCACTGAGTAGCCTGTTGTGACAAAAGGGTACTCTAAACTTTACACGTTTATCTAAATTGGTGAGTATAAAGCTGCCACACACCAAGTCATTCAATTTCAAAACCAATGCCAATATTGTGCTTTTATTCTTGGTACAACAGTTAAGAAACTACTCGAGCACTTCCTGAAAGAATGTTCAGCTTTACCTGTTTCACCAAAACAGGAAAGCCACCTGATCTATCATCAAAAGTCCAACGCACGTAGTGCTTTTTGAATCCATCCTAGTTCCTATGTAGAGAAATGGAACAGTCTTTGACTTTTTGCCTTGCTTGGAACACTCAAATGTATAGGAGTTAAAGGTAAGGTTAGCTATTTTTGATCCTGGGACTTTTTTCCGATTATCTAGCCTAATCCTGGGCTGTGGAGGCATTATTGTTTGGAATCAAGATTCCCAAAAGGAACTTTACATTTATTTTGTGAATCTTGTCATAGGGCTACAACAGTGACATAATAGTTAGCTAACGTTAGTGCCTGTCATAACCACATGACATGTGAATGACCAAAGTACTGGTGATGTGTCACTGTGCTTGCCCAAAGTGAGTTCATTCACACTGGCAGCAACTGACAATTTCTGACCTGTTGCTGTATCTCTGTCATGCGCATGTAACCCAGTATTACAATTGTGACAATAGTTAAGATTGTTGTTTAATAGTTTTCAACCAATCGAGTTACTAATTGAACAATGTCCCACCTCTGAGGATGATTGACAGCCCTCTCTGATTTAGTTAGGACAACTTTCGAGACGATTTCAGAGCTGTAGAAACCGAGGCTAAAGCTATACTACCAATAGGTACGGTTGGATAAAAGTCAGTGGACACTTGATTATAGTTTAGAAGACCCGGTTCTGTGATTGAATTGAGAGTTTGTGCACCTGGAAGGGCTATTTGGAGTCTGGCAGAAGTTTCGTTTTTATGCCTTTAACAAGTGTAGAATTCAATGTACTTTCTTGGTGAGTGACCGTGTCGAAGATTATCCATGTTGACAGAGCTAGCAGCGATCATGTGGAGGTTCACTTCAATTGTGAAACAAACTTTTGAGAGTGTTGGTTAAATTACTACAGTTGACTAGTTGTTGTCATGGTTGATATAATTTTATTTTTGGTTTATGTAATCGGAATAAATTAACTACAATTTATAGTAGGCAAAGGATGGTAAAGCTAGCTATTTCCACGTGGATCTTCCATAGAAGTTCTAGTAGCTACACGTGGTTTCATGGTCTGCTATAAGATGCTATTTCATACATATTGGTTACATGCTAATCTCAAAGAAATGAAGAATATTCTATTAAAACATAGTATATTCTATTACTTTAATTGGGTTGCAGGTTATAAAAATAATGTTACATTTTACTGTGTGAATTAAATTATCCATTCAATGTATCTGTTCAGATGTACTGTTTAGTTAAGAAACAGTCATTTTGATATTGATATTAGAAGACTAAAACTAGAGCATAGCAGACAGGTATCTTTACAATGTTGTCTTTTATTTCACTTTTTATTTGTATCTGAATTATTGTGTAATTGTGTACATATTAATGCATGTCTTGGTGTGTTTTGTCACTAAAGATATTGTGTCTTATACCACCACTCACACATGTTTTGACCCCTGCTAGTGTGTTACACACAATCTAATGTGGCTATATTTTCTTTCTGGAAGTTGTTTAAAAGTTTGTTGATTTCAATGGGTGAGCAATTTATCACTTGGAAAATTCTTCACCATCTGAATGTTATTGTGACATGACAATTAGTTTACCAAAATTCCCATGAACACGAAACAAAATCCCAATCTGAATGACCAGACCACTGGTGTTGAATAAAGGCGCTGATAGTGAGTTGTATCCCACTGCCAGATATTTTGGGAAGTGGTTAACCGTGGTTAACATTACAACTCACCATTAAACCCCAATGTGGACATCGACTGCCATTCTAATGAGTTGCTGCAAACATTGAGATGCTGCAAAAATGGTTAGGGCATCTGACTACTGTCCAAAAGGTCCCTGGGTCTAATCGCTCTACCACCTAGGTGAAAGCTATGTTGTTATGTCCCAGAGGGAGAAAAATAACTCTAATTGCTCCTCTTCCAATATAACACCCCCCTGGTCGTTGCTGAAAATTACAATTGGCTCGTAATTATTTTGAATGTTTATGTAACATGAAAACAAATCTGCATAGTTGCAAATTAATATAGAGAACGAACAAACTTCTAAACAAATATATTCGGGGGAAAAATGTTAAACCACACTAAGCATGCATTCAACTAGCATGTGGCAGTGGTTTCACAAAATTGAACATCCAACAGAATTCTTTGCACTAGGAGCCCTGGCTCCTTTCAACCATTTCTGCAATACGTTCAGACGTGAACAAGATGTGACAAGATCTCAAGGTTTGGCCTTGTTAGACTGTGGTAAGGGTACATTATAGTTTTATGGATTATTTTCTTGGGTATAGTTAATACCGGTGTGTTTGCGGGTACACTTGTTGTCCCATAGTTAAGGGTAGCAGAATTCCTCAGACGTACTCACAAGAATACTAAACTAGATAAAATACTCTCAACTTGTTGTCCAGTCTGCAGATTTTGAGATCGCTTACATTATGATAGATAGACTAATCTCAGTTTGCATAATCATTACCACAGCATTTTAATTTAGGCCAGCATGTTCGAGAAGCACGATGTTGGATTGTGGCCTTCAATAATGGGAAAATTGAGTGATATATGTGCGCACCGCACAGAAACTTGATACATAGTTTTCACACTCGCATAAACTGGGGGGGCACTATCAAAAATGTGATGCACGCTACCTAGGAAGGTGTCTCCTTGAGCTACTGGTATCTGCAAGAATTAACAACAGTGTCTCAAGTCTTGTTCGATACGTCTCAGAAAATGGAGCTTAATGTATAGAAGAATTTTCCATATGGATTTAAAGGTTACAGTTAAGTGAAAGGGCGAGGGTTGTATAATTGTGTGTTTGTGTGTCAAATAAGCTCGAACAGTTCAATGTGTTCGAACTTCATTCTTCCGATTTTTGAGTGCTAACCGCTAAACGAATATAGGGAAACTATATTTCTGTCTCTGCCTTAGATGTCTGTCTCAAAAATAATTGATTTCATGCTCCCTCTTACCTCTCCATAGATGTGCTTGGATTATGACAAGAAAAGCATTTGTGTAATCCCTCTGCCAATGGCATTGTGTTTTGCAGACGCAAGGCCCTTATCAGTGATTGATAACGCTTAACTCAAAAACATATTTAAGCATTAGGAACGTCAATATTTTGCCTGCGACTGAAGGTGACCCTTGGCTCCTCTGTTTGCTGTGCTCACGCAGGGGTTTGATGGTAAACGTGTAAGGGCGGTTGTGTGGGGAGGCTATTATGGATTTGCTATCTTGGCCTGAAGTGTTTGCGGCTGATTATGTGATTAAATCAATAATAATTTCTGTTTGGGCTTCTTGGCTCCTCTGCTTCATCTTCTTTTTCCTGTGTAGCTGAGCGGAACGGCCTAGTAAAAGTGCACACATACACACACACACAACACACACAAGTAATCGCAAACACACAAGCCACAAGGCTATACGATTTTAAAAGGGGAAATTGGAATACCGAAACAAAATATATCTGTGAAAAATTGTCAAAGCAATAATGTTTCTGATTATTGATGTATTCCAAATACATTTTCAAAAGTTGGTGAATCATTTGAAAATCTATAAAAAAAACTTCATATTTTTATATTTCACATATCCTAAAAGGCATCGCAAATACACGACAGCAAATACACTACAAATACACTACAAAGTTTGGGGACACCCAAAAATGCCCTTGCTTTCCAAGAAAACACAATGAAATTAGTTTGATTAATGAATATAGCAAAATGAATGGGAAATATAGTCATTGACAAGGTTAGAAATAATGATTTGTAATTGAAATAATGATTGTGTCCTTCAAACTTTACTTTTGTCAAAGAATCCTCCATTTACAGCAATTACAGCCTTGCAGACCTTTGGCATTCTAGTCATCAAATTGTTCAGGTAATCTGAAGAGATTTCGTCCCATGTTTCCTATAGAATCTCCCACAAGTTGGATTTGCTTGATGGGTACTTCTTACGTACCGTATGGTCAAGCTGTTCCAACAACAGCAAATGAGGGTTAAGATCTGGTGAATGTGCTGGCTACTCCATTATAGACAGAATACCAGCTGACTGCTTTATTCCTAAATGTGCATAGTTTGTACATGTACTTTGGGTCATTGTCCTATTGTAGAAGAAAATTGGCTCCAATCCAGTGCCATCCACAGGGTATGGCATGGCATTGCAAAATAGAGTGATAGCCTTCTTCTTCCCATTTACCCTGTACAAATCTTCCACTTCACCACCACCACCAAAACACTAACAGACCATCACATTGTCACCACCACGCTTGACAAGATGGTGACTAACATTCCTCTGTCCATTTTATTGGCAAGTCTGAGATATTGCTTTTCTTTGCAACTCTGCCTAGAAAGCCAGCATCCCTGAGTTGCCTTTTCACTGTTGACGTTGAGACTGGTGTTTTGCAGGTACTATATAACAAAGCTGCATCTGTTTCTCAAACTATACACTGTGTTGTATTTGTCCTCTTGCTCAGTTCTGCACCAGGGGCTCCCACTCCTCATTCTATTCTTGTTAGAACCAGTTTGGTCTGTTTGGTGAGAAGAGTGGTACACTGGTATGTATGAGATTTTAAGTATTTTGGCAATTTCCTCGCATGGAATAACAAGAATACACTGATGAGTTTCAGAATAACAATATGTTTCCAGCCCTTTTGAGCCTGTAATCGAAGCCACAATTTCTGATTCTCCAGATACTGAGCAAATCTAAAGAAGGCCAGTTTTACTGCTTTTTTAATCAGCACACCAGTTTTCAGCTGCTAACATGATTGTGAGAAGGTTTTTAATGATCAATTAGCCTTTTATAATGATAAACTTAGATTAGCAAACAATGTGCCATTGGAACAAAGGATTGATGGTTGCTGAATGGGTTACAGAATGGGTCTGTATGCCATTGTAATCATAAAAATCATTGAAAAGTTTCCAAATATAATAGTAATTTACAAAGTCTACAAAGTATTGCTGATCAATTTGATGCTATTTTAATGGACACATTTGTTTATCTTTCAAAACAGTGACCACAAAACATTTGAACAGCTTTAAAATTATGTTCATGACAGTTTATGCCGTCATTCTGGACCAAAGTCCAACTGCACATGAGCACATACATTATCATTATCGAAGGGTCCATTTTGGTTTGGCAGCACCACTTTTGCAACAGGTGACCAGAATTCCCTGAATGTATTTTTTTATATCTAGTCCAAACAAACCTTCAGCTAAAAGAAATGACTGTGGCAAAGATTTCGGCCGGGTTTTCAAGAGAACTTTAGAATTTTCTTAATTTCAAAGTAGTATCTGTTAGTTTATCAAGTAGAAAAAACACAGACTTTTGCTATGTGTTTATAGTGCTTGGAAACTAGACAACTTGGAAATTACGCACTAATATATCAATAGTGAGCTTGAGGGAAGGAGACACTGTAGATGTTCCATGTGCAAACTTCACAATTAGAATGGTTGCAAGAGATGAATTGCAAATAAATCCAGATAAGGTTTAAACCAAATCATTCTTCAGGTCATTATAAGTTACCCCTCTTTCCCAACTAAACCTACATGATGTACTTGACAAGAAATGTAACCTCAAATACAGTTGCCTCACAAGCAGCAGGTGAAGCCATCCGGATTTGTATTGCTGCTCTGCCCATATTCTCTCTCGCAGCACCACTCCTCCCTTTTTCCCCCTCCCCCAGGGGGAAGAGAGTTTAGGAGTTTGGTACAGAGCTGTGCCAACCACACCTCGGGAACCACAAGTGCTCCCCTTTCTGGAGCTGCCAGGATTTTGTTGTTGTGTCTAGACTACAGGAAATGCAAAATTACGTTTGTTTACAACCAACAGGAACTGGAACCAGAAGCTGTTACGTGATTAAACGGTACTACCCAGAGAGTGTATGAAGGGTTCAACTCCCACAGATTTGGCAGTGATGACTAAATAAAGAATAACCAAATGTCCATATTGGACTAAAGATTCAGGGTTTACCAGCAGCAAAAACACTACATATTCCACAGTACAATTATATTTGACCTGGATAACCAGATGTCATGTTGAATAGGAACAGCTTAAAGATAATTGGAGGCAGAATTTGTAATACTTTTTTAACAAGGGTGTTGTGATTATCGGACACAATATGTAAACCATTGGTTTGAATGTTATTTTTAACACAGTAGCAGGTGATTGACACTTGAAACGTGCATGCATTGATTAGGGTTAACAAATCTGACAAGTTAACTGAATGCATATCCCTTGTCAGTGGAAGCTTAGAGGTGTGCGTTTGTGCATGTGTACGTACAAGCGCATGCGTCTGCATGTGCGTCAGTGTAAGCGCGTGTGTGCATGTACGCGGGAACGAGTGTGTGTGCAAGCGCATGCATCCGTGCGCTAGTTTAGCTCAGAAGCCAGCAAGATTCCCTCAGCACCCTCCTAAATCTATATCCAATAAAAATCAGCGCTGTCTCGAAAAACAAAAGCCAGGGAAACATCTGTAAAACATTGATTTGTGCAGATTGCAAAACAACTGCATACGTAATGAGAAAAAAAATCATTTTTGATTAATTAACCTAAAAATTGGAGAATCCAAATCCCCATCGGGGAGATGACAAGTCCAGCAGTCGTGATCGGTAGTTAGGTAGGCATTGCTTGTGTTCAGTTTTCCCTTCTGATTTCAGCCCATTGGCTTGGGAAAAGAATAACTTTTACGCAACAAGCTCCTCTCCTCAAAACTGCCACCCAAAAGTACTTCTCTGCTTATTAGAAATGCTGTACTTGCCATCGCTGTTATAATTAGCATCACAGAGTTGCACGGCATGAGAGCCGGCTGAATAATGTTAGCAGCACAAGCTAGCATCACCCTCCCAACATCATGGGAGTCTGACGAGTAACATCTTTAGCTAATTTAGATGAACCCCCAGGGAGGAAAATGATGTGAGATGATCCACTTATACACACACTAGAGAAGAATACCTCCCTCCCACACACCCACACGCACACACACACACACGCGCACGCGCACATCTCCAGGCCTTTCCCATCAACACACAGTGTAGAGAAGTAAATACAAACATACAAAGACTGCAGGAGGGTTCTGTGAGCTGAAGTTTAGTGGCTGAGATCTGATCTCAGTATGGTTGCATTCACACAGCAGCAGATTTACCAGAGCCAAACATTTTAATGTAAACACATTTTTCACCAGGTTTTTCCTTTTCTTTTTTACTTTGCAGAGATTTGACAGATCTCAAGGAATGTGCAGGTTAAGGTCGAGGGAGGATTGCAAATTTCCTCCTATCGATTATCATTAAGGTTCATCTCTGTTTTTGGTATGCAACATTTCATTCATTTAACACATTTATTTGGGGATTGTTAAAACATTTATCTAATGTTGTATAATGTAATCCAATGTTCTAGCCCTGTTAACGGTCTATGGTATGACAGCCACCCTTGCCTTTGTTAAATTTTATTGGCAATGTTTTTGCACGCTAATGTTTTTAACATATGTTTACTCAAATTTTATTTATGTCATGGTATCAATGTAATCTATAATTTTTAACATGCATCCTGTTCAAATTCTTCATAAGTGACTGTAGGGTTTCACCAAAATGTTATGACACTTATGAGTAATCCATGAAAATCATGCTTATAGTGAACCATACTTTTCATGCTAGTCATCATTTTCTTTGATATATTTAAAGATTGTTCCCTCTGGTAAAATTCTAATGACTGGAGAAAACCAGGAAACTAGGCAGACAAGCTGCTGTCCTGTAATAGCCAGACAGTGGGCCACTGTAATGCTGTTCCGAATCACAACTGAGATTTATGGACACAGTCGCAGTTCAGTCACAGTTCCCAGAATGCAATGTCACTCCGTCACCCCCTCATCAATCTCTGCCCTCCCTCCCCCTCTCCGCCCACACCCCACTCCCTCTTACTCCCTCACTGCCTAGGCTGACTGACTGACTTACTGACTGACAAACTGACTGGCTGACTGCAGCAGGAAAAGAGTGTCCTGTGTCTAAAAAATCTTTTGATTTCATAAAATGTTATGATCAAATATAAACTGTAAAAAATACACAATATTTATTTTTAATTTTCTCCTATTCCATTGTAGATCCTTGTTAATTTAAGCAGTGAGGTGTGGTTTTGGACCAGACAGGAATACCAGGCTTGAAAGACTCGTAGCTTTCCCTGTCTGAAGTCCTCCTGGTTGTGTTGCAGATCTTGACCATACCTTACTACAATTTAATTACTAACATTTTTATTCCTAAAATGTAAACGTGACACAACCAGAAGAGGACTGGTCACCCCTCTTAGCCTGGTTCTTCTCTAAGTATCTTCCTAAGTTTTGGTGACTTTTTGAAGGTTTTTCGTAGCTACTGTGAATCAAATCTGTTGTTGCATTGTCTTGCTGAAATACGCAAGGTCATATCCAGACATCATCTGGATGGCAAGATAAGTTTTTCCAAAACCTGTGTTCAGCTATTATCGGTGCCTTCACAGGTGTGCAAGTCACCCATTCCATGTGCAATAATGCACACCCCTATACCAGCACAGATGCTGGCGTTTGAACGGTGCGGTGATAACTAGTCGGATGGTCCCGACTAGTTATTACACCTCAATCCATCTTAAATGAGCTCAGGGCCATAGAAGGCGGTGGCCATTTTGGATCTTGTTTATGTAAGGTTTTTTCTTTGCATGGTAGAGTTTTAACTTGCATTTGTGGATGCAGTGACGTACTGTGTTCACAGACAATAGCTACTGGAAGTTTTCTTGTGCCCATGCAGTGATTTCCACTACAGAAACATGTCTGTTTTTAATCTAGTGCTGCCTAAGGCCCAGAAGATCACTGCCATCAAATGGCTTTTTATCCTTGTCCCTTGTGTACAGAGATTTCTCCAGATTCTCTGAATCTTCTAAGGACATTATGTACCAAAGATGTTGAGATCCTCAAACTCTTTGCAATTTTACATAGACAAACATTATTCTTAAATTGTTGCGCTATTTGCCTGCATAGTCTATCACAGAATGGTGAAGCCCATCCCATCTTTTTCTGAAAGCCTCTCTGGAATACTTTCTTTATACCATACCTACCGGTTGAACAGGTCTACCGAGGACGTCCTTTCTCCACAGCTTTATACTCTGCTCTGACCCATTTGGACAAATCAACACCTATGTCAGAACGCAATTCATAGATCCTAGCTCAGCATTAAACATGATCATCCCCTATAGGCTGCTCAATTAATTCCATGACCCTGGGATCTGCCCCTCTGTCTGCAACTGGACTTTGGACTTTTTAATCAACAGACCCCAGTTTGTCAGGTTAGACATTTTCACCTACTCCACCCCTAATCCTGAACACTTTTGTCCCACAAGGCTGTGTGCTGAACCCTCTCATGTACTCCCACTTCACCCACGACAGCATTCATGTACCCAGTTCCAAGAACATTGTACTGTTTGCAGACAACACCACGGTGGTAGGCCTGATAAGTGAAAATTATGAGTCAGCCTACAGGGAGGTTGAGTGCCTGGTGGCATGGTGCGCTGACAACAACCTGGCCCTCAATGCAAAGAAAACCAAAGAGCTCAATGTGGATTACAGTCATGCCCCATTTCTCATCAATGACAGTGAGGTTGAGTGCGTGTCCAGCTTCAAATTCCTGAGTGTCTATATCTCTGAGGACCTCTTCTAGACCCTCAACACCTCAGCCCTTGCCAAAAAGGTGCTGCAGCGCCTGTACGTTTTGAGGAGGCTGAAGAAAGCCTGTCTGTCTTCTAAGATCCTTGTGAACGTTTACCGCTGCACAATCGATAGCATTCGACTAACTGCACCAAATTGTGGTTTAGCGGTTGCTCAATAGCCAATTCAGAACAACGTTCTATGTTTCTGGACATTTTTAGCCTAATATCAAACCCATATAGAATTTAGTAGAAGACAGCCCTACAACGGTGGGAGAAAACTGCCCAGCACATCACTGGTGCCCAGCTTCCTGCCATCGTAGACCACCAGCGCAAGCGGTATCTGCGCTGGGTGTGCCGGATCATCAGGCCACAAACTCTTTGCCCTCCTTCCATCAGGCAGGCGGTACAGGTCTCTTCATTCCCACACCAGCAGGCTCAGGAACAGTTTCTTCACATCTACTGTAACCCTGCTGAACTCTATGACCCATCACCAAGCAAACCCCCCGCCTCTCAGGGACCTTCAGTAACCTCTTTGTACTACTCTGACACTACCTTACAAAGTCTGATAATGGAAGTTTTCAGTTGTTACATGTACGTGTCTACCTCCGGTACCTCACTGCTGCTATCCCTGCATTTGAGTGGTACATGCACATTGCACATGCAATCTAGAATACCATTTAGAATTGCCAATTCTACCCGCACAACTGTTATCCCACGTGTAACATACATTATACATAATAATGGTACATTTTCAACCCCCTCTGTTTGCCATAATTGCAAATTTATGTTTTGCAATTTGTACTGCCTTTGCCTTCGTTGCACATCTATACATTTCACTTGTAATATACGTACAGCTCCGGAACAAATTAAGAGACCACTACACTTTCCTTTCCCAAAAAGTTTTAAAGGAATGCTTTGAATGAGGAACAGTAGCATTCAATTTGCAGTGGTCTCTTAATTTCAACCCTTCTGTTCCTCACTCAAAACCTTCCTATTCTACTTTGTTGGAAAGGAAAGTTAAAGGTGCAGTGGTCTCTTCATTTTTTCCAGAGCTGTATATTTATTAATGGGGAATACTTGGAAAGGTTCTGCCCTCTTCTATTTGCAATTCTTGTTATATGCTAACTGTATTTCATTGTTCTGTACTGTTCAGCGACAATAAAGTTGAATTGAGTCTAATCTTTATGTTTTCAAACTCGAGAATTATTTCTTGGTACAACTACTTATCACCATTTATTTTTACTCATTTTACAATTCCTAAGCATTCAATGTTTAGGCAAATTGCTTTGACTAAACATGGCGTTGGCAGCATCATCTAATGAGTGCCCTTGCTATCAGCAGGAACTTGAGAGTTCAGGATAAAAAATATGTGAGATAAATGAAGAAAAGCTAAGATGTCATGTTTCCTGACTGTTTTATTTTTCAACAGGAGATTTACAGCAATGTATGTCATACAATTGACTCCCTCAGTATTTTGTTATATTTTAGACTAGATTTATAATTGATTTTATATATATCAGTGTATATGAAAGTCTACAGACCCCTGTTAAAATGCCAGATTTTTGTGATGTAAAAGAATGAGACAAAGATGAATCATGTCAGAACTTTTTCAACTTTTAATGTGACCTATAATGTGAACAAGTCAACTGAAAAACAAACTGAAATCTCTGAGGGGGTATATATGAAAAATAAAATCCTTACAATACTATGATTACATAAGTGTGTACTCCCTCTTATAACTGGGGATGTGGCTGTGTTCAGAATGAACCAATCACATTCAGACTCATGTTACATAGAAGTCAATACATACCTGCCATCATTTAAAGTGACTGATTAATCACAAAAACATTTCAGCTATTTCCTGACATTTTCTTAGATGCATTGTTGAGCAAAAGCCATGGTCTGCAGAGAGCTTCCAAAGCATCAGAGGGATCTCATTAATGAAAGATTTCAGTCAGGGGAAAGGTACAACATAATTTCCAAAGCATTAGATATACCATGGAACACAGTGAAGATAGTCATCATCAAGTGGTGAAAATATGGCATAACAGAGACATTACCAAGAACTGGACATCCCTCCTAAATTGATGAAAAGATGAGAAGAAAACTGGTCAGGGAGGCTTCCGAGAGGCCTACAGCAACATTAAAGGAGCTGCAGGGTTTTTTTTGGCAAGTGCTGGCTGTGTGCTACATGTGACCACAATCTCCCATATTCTTCATATGAATGGGCTATGGGATAGGGTCTCAAGACGGAAACCTTTTCTTGCAACGAAACTCATCCAGGCCTGGCTGTAGTTAGCAAAAGCAAACCTCACTTCTCCCAAAAGCACATGGGAAAATGTGTTATGGTCTGATGAAACCAAGGTTGGCAGAAACAAAGAATTTTCTTCTGAAAGTCATCAGTCTAGTCTGAGATATGAAGGCTACTCCATGTGAGAAACTGCCAAGACACTGAAGATCTCGTACAACGCTCTGTACTACTTTCACAGAACAGTGCAAACTGTCTCTAATCAGAATAGAAATAAGAGTGGGAGGCTCCGGTGCAATATTTAGCAACAGGCCAAATACATTAGCGTCTTGTTTGAGAAACAGATGCCTCGCCTCAGATGTCCTCAACTGGCAGCTTCATTAAATAGCACCCGCAAAATTCCAAAAGGTTTGTTAGGCACAAAAACAACACTGCTTATCACCCAAAGGACACCATACCCACAGTGATGCATGGTGGTCGCAGCATCATGCTTTGGGGTTGTTCTTCAACTGGAACTGGGGACTTAATCAGGGTGAAGGGAATTATTAACAGTTCCTAATACAAGGCAATTTTGGCACAAAATCTTCAGGTGTCCTTTAGGAAGATGCAGAGGAAGTTCACCGTTCAGTACGACAATGACCCAAAGCACACATCCAAATCCAAAAAAGCATGGCTTCACCAGAAGAAGAGTCACGTTTTGAAATTGCCCAACGAGAGCCCAGACCTGAATCCAATTGAACATTTTTAGTGTAATCTGAAGGGTGCTGTGCACAGGAGATTTCCTCACATTCTGACAGATTTGGAGCACTTTTGTAAATATTGCCACCTCAAGATGTGTCAGGCTAATAGACTCCTACCCAAAAAGACGGAGTGCTGTAATAAAATCAAAAGGTGCTTCAACAAAGTATTAGTTTAAGTGTGTGCACAATTATGCAACTAAATTATTGTGAGTTTTAAATTTTTCCCCCTCAAAGATTTCAGTTTGTTTTTCAATTGAATTGTTCATGTTATAGGTCAATGTCCAGTGTTTCTTTTGTTAAAGTTCTAGTTCTTTTATTGAATGTCCTCTGTTCTACCTGCACATGTGTCCTTCCTTAATCATTACAGACCTAAACGTAAAGTGCCATGTCTTTCAGCATCCGTGAGGAGACTGGTCAGGATAGAGGGAAGGTTGAATGGATAAGAATACAGTGAGGTCCTTAAAGAATACCTTATCCTGAATGCACAGGGCCTCAGACTGGGGCAAAGATTCATCTTTCAGACAACAACACAGCCGAGATGATACTGCGGTGGCTTTGGAACAAATCTGCAAATGTCCTTGAGTGGCCCAGCCAATGCTCAGACTTGAACCCAACTGAACGTTTGTGGGGAGATCTGAAGATGGCAGTTCACCCACATTTCCCATCAAATCTGATTAAGCTTAAGATGATTTACAAGAATGGGAAATCCATCTGTGCAAAGCTGGTAAAGGCATGTCCAAGAAGACTCAAAACTGTGATCCAATGTACTAAATAAAAGGGTCTGACTACTTTTTATTTTAAAGAAATTGGCACAAATAAAAAAAAAACATGTTTTCAATTTGTCGTTAATTTGTGGAGAAGGGCGGTATTGTGTGTAAATTGATGGCAAAAAAATAAATAGTGTTATGTTACAGTAAGTCTGAAACAGAACTAATTGTGGAGAAAGTCAAGGACCCGGAATACTTTCAAAAGACGTTGTATATTTACTATATACAATCACTGGACATTTTTATATAAACAAACTGCCAAACAGCAAAACACGTGACTTCAAATCAATATATTAAATATTCAGACATGGCCAACCATATATTGCACATACAGTATGTGGTACGAGAGGGTAGGGGGATAATTTAGGTAGCCGTGATTATAAAGGTCCTCCAGCATCAACTAGTCACTAACCATAACTGATCCAGTCTAACTTTGGCGGCAAGCCAGCAGTAGGATACAGCACACAATGCTGATTTCATGTTTTTCATTAATGTCATTGTAATCGCTTTTTAAATGTTAAGGCAGCACAGAGTCAATTAGTGTGTGGACATTCACTAGGACCTTTATATGCACAGAATTTTGCTTTATGGTCAGTTTTACTGCGAGTCAGATCTGTATTCTGATTACATAACCCTGTCGAGCGATGTGAAGTGGTCTTACTGTAGGTAAAACAATGTCTTCTGACTGACAGTATTTTACTATCAATCACAAATCTGTGCACAATACACATCAAACCCACACAGCATTGCTCTTTCTCTACTAGTAAAACACTTTCTTTCATGTTCCATGATCTTATTGCTGAGATATTGGACATCATAAATTGGCTTCCTGTCTTAATTCACAATTTACAAGGGGTGACGTGTCCTTTAGGAAAAGAAAAAGAAAAACGTAAATCCCCTTGAATGTACCATCTGAATCACACATTCCCATGACAACCAGGGCAGCTTGCCATGCCATTGAGAGGCTGTGAGGGGTGACATAAAAGTAACTTTCTCACAGTATAGATCACCCCAATGCATCACTTTCTGGAGGGCCTGACACTCATAGACAACTGTTTAACTTATATTTTATCCACTATCCTGTCAGTTTATCTGCCTTTCTGTTCCCTCTCTCTTTATCTCATTCACTCTTGCAAAAGTATTTTAGTATGTAATCTAGTCATCAGTTTTTTTTAAAAAAAAGTCTTATTTTGGGAGTAAACCTACACAAAAAAATAAAATGTATATTAAAGTAGAACCACTAAAGATAGAGATATAAATATACATATCTTTTTGCAGCCCTTGTCTTGGTGGGTGGAAATGTTTAGTTTACTTATTAATTTTCTGAAATTATAACATTTATACCATAAAGACAAAATTTAACATTTTTAAAACAAGTTCTCTGCTATTATAAATATTTGGCTGTGCCATGAATAATTTTGCTTGGTTTCATGAAAATGTATATTTGTTGACAGGGCGGGGATGGAGCACACTCATGGCTGGGGGGCCTGTACAGGGTCTTCTAGTCCTGTACTGGGTGTCCAGCATTCGGGATGCTTATCGTAAATTTGATGAGAGCTGCATCTCCAACTTTTCCGTTTCTCTTTCATACTCCATGTAGAGAAACTTTATGGTGTAGAACCCCCTTTATCACGATATCCAACAACAGTTTTAAAATATATCTTCTTTTATAGTATAATTATTTTATCACATTGTCAATATTTTCTGATCATTGGTGACATAAAAAGTGTTAGCAAACATTTTATTGAATTTCTGAAATGTCAGTGGAAATATTATTTGTCGCTGGTTGGTTATGGATGCAGAATACATTTCGGAAAAAGTTGACCGTAAGCTAGCTAAAAGGGTATATTTATTAGCTAAATGTACCGTTGTTTTCCAGTGTATTTATGTCTTGAGCTAGCTCTTTAGTTCTCTGACCTCCTGAAACAGCCAATAACAGGGGTTGCCCAAAGTCAGGTGGTCATTAGCTAGTACATAGAGATCACGAGAAAAGCAGTGGTTAGAGTTAGATGTTTTATGCACAGTCTTCTTTGCCAGTTGCTCCAGTTTATGAAGATTCGTAGCTGCTATACAGGAGAAGTTGTGTAAAATGAGTCACCAACTGCTGATACAGAAGACAAGCATGATAGCAAGAGAAATCAAATATTTTTAGTTAATTGACACTACCTGTTGTGTAATCAATAAAATGTAGTTAATCTCTACATATAATCTAATTTATGGTGATATTTTCATTATTATCTAAGCTAGCTGGCTTGGCTGGCTGGTTTGTTGGGTAGCTGATGTACCTACTGTAACACTTTGAACCCTATTGGCTAAATTAAAACACAATTTAGTTATTTGGACTCTAGCTAATATCTAAGCAATACAAACCTAACCAGGGGTGAAAGTGGTGTTAATTAACTAATTACCTTTCAATGTAACATATTATTTAAAAAAATTATGGAGCTTCAAACTATTCACTGTTGACTGTATGCGTGTAGTTTGACATTGGGGGTGCACATCTTATATTTATTGCAAATTGTTGTTATTATATGTGGGGAACAATTTACTTGCTTCTAAATTTGGGGGACATGTCTCTGTTGAACACTGACTGCATGCCAGTAAAATACAAGGCTGGAATTATACTTCCTGAAAGACTTTCCTTTATATCAATACGATTATTGACATTGAGTCCTTTCTTGACCTGGCACAAAAGAAAATGGAAAGATACACAGAAAGAGAGAAGTTGAGGTGATGGAGTAGAGAGAAATTCCAGATATTGCCAAGAATGGTTAGTGGAACCTGAAGTGACCACTAGGTTTAGAAAAAACTGTTATGTTAATAAAGAGTTTAGATAGTGTGGGAATTTGTGGAGAAGGGTGTTTTAGACAAAGCGCAGCATTTAGAAACCTTTCTATATTTTTACAAATAATATCTGTATTAAATAGATTTTAATTGCATAGCTATTCATGCACCTCCAGACATTTTTATGTAAAAATTATATCATCTCAGATTTTTTCAGAAAACCTGTCATAAATGTTGTCCTGAACTTTTGTTTTGAGAGTTTTATATTAATACAAGTGAGCAGAGTTAGAAGTTTTTTTCCTGGCTTTAAATTGAAAATTTGAATATTTTTATTGATAATGTTTCCAAGAAATTCAACTTACATTCAAACTGATTATAATACTCAGGTTTTGCTCTCTTGGGGGAGTGTGGGACTCATGACCTCTCTATGTCTGGAGTGCTAGACCCGGCCTTGCTCCCTATTCTTTAAATACTTTTCTTCTGTAAAAGCTGGTTGCGCTGTAGTGGGTGAACTATACTTTCTTGCTCCATAAGTTTAGAGGTTAAGAATAAGAGTTGGGGAAATGCTGTGTGTATATATATAAATCCTGAGGTGTGTTATGCATATGGAAGTTAAAGGCAAAGCAGTTACTTTCACATGAAAATTCCACAGCTGGATCAAGTAGATTTGAAGTAAACACGAATGCACATTTTTGCTCATAATTCGTGATGACAATGAGAGACTCTAAATGTGAATGTTTTTCTTTGTGGTAAATATGTAAAGGAACTTGTGATGGAAATTTCAAACTACCTAGATTATGTATACCAATACGTTTTTATACAGTATATAATTTAAAACAATAAAATGATAATTCTATATTATTCTTTCATCTCTATATTTATTGATAATTTATATTTATCATGTTCACACAGTTTATTTTATTCATAAGTATAGTAGTGCTGAGACAACTGCAAGGACAACCTACTAAAACTAAATAGAAATTATTTAGATTCAACCCAGAATAAAATGGTTATATACTTGTGACTCTTAAACATTTAAGTCATAATACCACATAATATAATGTTATTATTATAATAATATTTTGCACAATATCAAAGTGACTTGGGCCTAAGAGAGATTGGGTTGTCTACCAGCTCAATGGGAAATCTCAATCTGATTAAATAAAGGCTATTGAGTAAGGTCCTAATCAGATATATATGAGGACTGGCCATTACTGAAATTCTGCACCCTAGCACCCATGAGAAAAAGTGTTTTAAAGACTATAGACTGTTGCAGCAAAACAGCCTGTAAAATGTTATTTTATGTATTAGATAATATAAAATGGAAGAGGAAAATAAACAACTAACTGAGATGGTAGATGATAATGAAAAGTATGTCTGGATAAAACTCACCTTCTACCATACAGTTGTAATTCTAGGTTTGCAGTTCATTTCCCATATCCTTTAGACAATGTGATGTATGTCTCTTCTTTTATACAATCTCAATAACATCACAGTGGATGGGCAGTTGTGGTGGCTCAGGATGATCTACAGTATATGGACATCTCCGAATCTGTTGCCAGTTCAAAAAAAGAAAAAAACATTTACATAATTAGAACTAAATAAAGAGTAGATTTACTCTATAAAATGCTACATTATTTATCAGACCCAATAAGAACTTTAAGAATACTTAAGAAATCTATAAAACTGTCGCACTCACTTTCGTGACTGCCCAGGTGGCCGTTCAACCATATGTCCATGAGAAGGATACCGAGGTAAACATGCAAAGGAACATGTCCACTGGCATCCGCTAAATGGTTAGAATGCCGTAATACCCAGTAGATATTTCTCCTCAGTGACGAACACGACTCCCTCTTGTTGCACTGCCAACACACTGCCAACACCCTGCATTTTGGGTGCCTCTCCAACACGTTGTTTCCAATTAGAAGACTTCAACACCCTGCCCAAGTACTTAATCACCACGGTGACATGGACACTTTGATGTTCCTACAGGTTGCATGTTAGAATAGCCGCTGCTCTGTGGAAGCAAACCTGCCTGTACATTTTTTAATCTCCCTTTGATGTCACTTTCAGATATGCATGCTTATTTTTTTTATTAAAGTACATTTTGCATCATTATCAGTTAAATGTAGATACACCGATCAAATAATGAATTGGCTGGTCTAAGTTCATGGACAGAGGGGACCACTGGATGACACCTCTTTCACCAAGTCCCGAGACACACTCCAGGACGATCATGAGGAGGGGACAAAGTTAGACTGATCACCTGGTCGTGCTTTTACACTCCAGATAAGGGGATGCTTTTTTTCCCAGAGAAAAGGTCTTTACAAAAGACAACAAAGTTAAATTAAAGTAGAGGAGGAGGGACGCATTGATTGACAAGAGGGCATCTTTGAACTGGGCCCTAGAGTGCAGAGAAAAAGCACTCACACTGATGACAGATTCTTGAGGGAAATTGATGTTAATTGGTGTCTAGACATTTTATTACTGGGTTAAAACACCAAAGCATGGCTACCTCACTATCTCTTAGTCTATATCTTTGACTCCTTAAGTGAATTAAAAAGTTCAGTAAAATACAGGACTTATTCATTGCTCGACAGTGGGAAGCAATGTAAAACCAGGACATTTGACAGGCGTCGTCTAGGGGTTTCACTAAGGTCGCCTGAGGTCATGATTTGTTCTAAACTTCTCTTTAACCATCCTGTTTCCTTTTTTTAAAGAGTGAGAACCAGTCAGAAGGGGGAGAAGCAGGACTGTTGTCCATACTGATTGTCATATCTGTGAAATGTTATGACCCTTATAATGGTGTTTCTATTGTAAGGGTTCTATTATCAGATGGCAGTAATGTGGAAAAGACGCCACTGTGCAAATATCATGAATTGAAAACTGAGCGATATCACGTTTCAGGAGGACATTTGCATTTGTACCTTTCATGGAATGGAAAGAAACGGTCATGTGAAAGGGTCATGTTCATGTAAATGTAAATGCAAGTGTGTCACAACGTAAATGTTGGTCTACTATTGGTGTTTTGGTGGTTCTGAGTTAATAAAAAAGAACTGTTTGACTTTTCTACCAGAAATTTGATATAATTCCTTGACAGTTTAACACCCTATCACCAGGCCCTGTATGTGTTCGGTTTAATAAGAGGAATTTGCAATGAATGGAGGGATTGAAACCATTAAACTAAACTAAATAAATGACGTTCTACGACATGCATTTAAAGTGGACACACAGAGAAACACGTGTTGTCTGGATGAGATAGGGACCCTATGAGCATGTCCCTTTTTAGTGCAAAATTACAGCTCCCTGAACAATTCCTCAGCAGGACCTCTATTCTTAAGTGGATTTTATTTGAAAATCGCAATTATTTTCCTCATGCTCCATTGTAATTGGAATCCCTACTGTGCAGAAGAAGACAGAGAATCATTAACTTATTTTTATGGTTGGACTGGGGGGTGACTGACATGATAACATTCTCCAAGCATATTTGTCTTTATAAATACAAATTCCATCACCAAAAACAATGGCATTCACTCCCCTTTCAGTATCCTTTCAGTATCCCCCTATTTCAGCTAAGTAGAGCCTTTTGGATGATGGAACCCCACTACTTCTAGCACAATGCATAGGTGTAAAGAGGCTTTCCGGAGGACTAAAGAGATCTGATTTATGATGCCAAACAGTAAAACCAAAGGACCAGATGTCATAGTAAATACTGGAAAAGAGGCCGAAAGTCAATTATTGTAAAAACATGATCAATAGCACATAGGCTGTACTGCTTTTGTCAAAAGAAAGAGAAAAAGAAACCTAAAAAGCACCAGAGCAGGAAATTACTGAAGGGAAAATGGTAAACATTTTAAATGATATTCTGTATATTGTCTTCATAAATTTGATAATATTGTTCAGTGGGGCGAAATATGCAACTTGTGGATTATTATGTTATTTCTGACTTCAGATGCAAGAGTAGCCAGTGAAAGTCTAGTCATCAGACAGTTTGCACAGATGGTGACCTTCCTCTGTCAACATGCAAAAAAACACAAAAAAACAACCCGAGCATCTCTCTTTCTCTTCACTCTCCCTCTCCAGCCCTCGGTTTCTTTTCTGAATGTGGGCAGACACAGAGAGAAAAGGGCTTGGGGTGTAAAAGTGTTTAAGTATGCAGAAGTTCTGAAGACAAAAGCAGAATTGCCTTTCACTGCCTGTGCAATCCTTTCTGCCTTGTTGAACTTTATTAAATTCGGTCGTTCTCTCCTTCCCGTCTGGCCTCCTTTGTCAGCTCCTTCTCGTGCGTAACTCACAGATTTTGAGAGGGAGGAGGGAGGGCCGTGTTTAAAAGAATGTGATAGCGGCAGTCATGACACAGTACACCAAACCCTCGTTTCACGGGCAAAACCTCTGAGCGGAGGCATTTAAATATTCCACTGACCTCACAGTTGTTAATAATAGAAATGGCCCTAGTAGCATTATGCAAAACTGCATGTTTTATCAATGCAAGATATTTTTATTTCTACTGAAAATATGTCTGTGAGGTATTGAGTTTGTTAAACCGGTGTTTTATTGGAAGCAGCAGAAGGCGACATAGGCATATTTCCTCGTCAAAGTCTGAGACTAATGCCAGAGCAGATCGATTGAATTGTGGAGATTGAAATGAAACACTCCTGTGATCGAAATGGATGTGTTTCTTGCGCATTTGAACTCTCTGTTACACAATTCATAGCAATGTTTTTCTTTAATTAGTTCTTTCTGAGAAATGAGCGAGGTCTTAAATCACATCGATAGACTGGCATTTTGTTAGACGGGCTATGAAAGCAGGACTAATGGTTATGAAACACCAATCAATGGCCAGCTAGGCAAGTGGGTCAGCACAGTTCCCTTCTCTCCTTGACAACCATGTCATGTCTTTTTCCATGGATCTTTTGAGCTACTCATCTTTCATCACCTCAGCTTTAATCTTCAATAGTATGACTTATAACTCTAAATTTAATTCATATAAATGCATATAAATAAATTGTTATACCACCAAAAGAAATATTCTTAATGTAGTATTCAAGCAGCTATCTATCTAGGCATTATATTTGAGAATTAAGCAAAAAAAACACATAATGAAGTGTTTTTGCTAAACAAATATATATTTTGAAGTGACATTTGGTCTAGGAAGTCCCAGAAACTCTCATGTAGTGTCAGGCAAACACACAAACACAGGAACGAGCCAAGGCGCAAAAGCTGACCTTTGTTCAAAGTGGCGATCTAATCTGTTTCCACTTTACTTAATTAGAAAAGCAGAGCGATGTTTAATGTGCCTAGTGTTAATGGGAAACAGCTCGCAGGTGCTAATTAAAAAGAAAAAAAGATGTGTTATATAACTTTTATTTATTTGAATCTATATTTCTCTATTGCCGAATAGGATGGATTGTCCTTATTTGCTTTTGATGGTAGATTAAAGGATGAAATAATTAATAATTTCTATAAAGTATGAAATTAATGAGCCCCAGTGTCACCACTCAGGAAGTAGAGGCGTACTGCAGAAACATGTCTAGAAAATAGTTTTAGAGGTGCTCACATTTTAGACATCCTGAGGCTGTTTGCCAAAGTAAGCATGCTTACAAATGTTAAATTCTACACCAAAATCAACTGTTCTAACTTTATAGGGAAATACTGTGTCTGCTTCGTTAGCTGTATTTAAAACCAAAAATTCCTGCATTTTAAATGCTTTTGAATATCTAATGGCTTTATTTTCTCCAGATTCTGGCTATAGAACAATGTACAGGCTGTGATTCTGTCCTGCTTTACTGCTTGTGATTGGGTGCCATGTGTGCCCTAGAGGTGGCAATCATGAGGAATAACTTCCTCTTTGTAACTGCGTCAAATACCTAACTCTGGGCTACTATTTTTGTGGGTGAGGCTCAAACCAATACATTTGTTTTCACAATATCCCAAAGAATAACCCACAATGAAAGGTATTAAAATAATCCCTTCAAAAATAACATTGGAAATACATAATAAATAACTCAATATCTACATCCTTTCACTCTCTTTAATCTCTCCTTGTTCTCTTTTTCTCATTAGTCAGATGGTGAGCGATGTTACTAATAGATTTGGCCAGTAATGACGCAATTGCAATCTGATCAGAAAGCTACTAGTGTACTGGGTCTTTTATCAAACAACAGTAGCTGAAGATTGAAGATGTTTTTGGACTGGTCGGACATCCACCTCTACATGGGCCGATGCCCAACCTTTCTACCACTAAAATATACTCCTTCCGAGGATTACCAACTACCTGGTCAACGCTGATCAACTGCTAAATGACAATAGCCCAGGAATTTGGCAATAAATAAGACAGTGGGGATACGCAAAAATAGGAAGTGTGTATGTGGTTGTGGCAATAAAACCACATGGGGTCTGCACCATATGCATGTTGTTAGGGACGCTATCCTTATGTCTATCCTTAGATTTGGAATGTGTTTGTGTGTGTGTGTGTGTATATATATATGTGTGTGTATATATATATGTGTGTGTGTGTGTGTGTGTGTGTGTGT